>CM076581.1:1328486227-1328612378 GCA_034641835.2 Pinus albicaulis
GCTAACTGGGGGCAGTTTTTCTACATTTGGAGAACTGGCTGTTACATTTCTAAACCATTTCCAGTTTCCTGTCTGATATGATGCTGGGACTAAACTCCTGGCTAATTTTAAACAGGATGACGCAACCCACATTTCTGACCATATTCAGGAATGGCAGAGAAGGAAGAGGCTTATTAAATCTCATATTCCAGGAGAATTCCTTTTGGAATGGTTTCTGAAATCTCTGCAGTCAGACATTTCTAAAGATCTATCCCTATCTGGGGTATTTTATGAGGAACAAGCTATTTTTAGGGCCCAACAGTTGGAACTGATATATTCTCAGTCTGGGGTCCTTTATAAATATTTTCCCAATGCTCCTCACTCCAAATTAGATTTATCCAAAACTAAGCTTGGTCCTCATGGTGATGGACTTATTGGGTAGATCAATAGTGGCGCAGCCAACCTGCTTACTCAATTGCAGTAGTTGTCTTTGCAATCTGCTCCTTCTGGTCAGGCTGTACCAGCTGAGTCATCGCCTTCCCAATCTTTGTCGATAAATGCTATCCAAACTTCCGATCCCAAAGGAAATCAAAAATCCGAAGGGAAGAAGAAAGGACGGAATAATAAGAAAAAGGGCAAGAATGGGAAGGGTAATGCAAATAAAACCAACGAGCATGTTGGTGAGGGTCAAAAGGATAAAAAGAAAGTGAAGTTTTCATGCAAGCTGTGTGCTGGAGACCATCTTATGCACCTTTGCCCTAAAATTCAGGATGCGCAGTGCTTGTTAGCTCAGTAGGGTTCTTCCAATTCCTAGGCTGTGTTAACAAACCCTTTTCCCCAAGGGCAACAGCTAGTTGTTGGCACGAATCAAAATCCTGGGGCTTCCTCTGGGGGCACCCAGGAAGGGGAAATTCCATCAAACATATTCATGATGAGTTCTTACGTGGATGTCGCTACGAGATCCCGTGATTATGGCGGAGAAGAGTATTTGAAAGCTAAGGATACTCCTGATGCTACTGAGCCGCTTCACATTACAAGGCCTACTGTTGAGCCTATGCCTCGGATGCCCAAAGCATCCACTAAGAGTTCCACGATTAATCCAAACACTAGGGCTACCCAGAACTACTCTATTATGGAAGATCTGGCGCAGAGCCCTTGTGCCATGTCGGCTTTAGAGGTGCTCTAGTCCTGTCCGGCTCAGCGTAGTGCTTTGCTCACTGCCATTGGGGCTATTGATCCGAAAAATTCTCTTCTGATTACATTTGATATGACTAATTTTAAGAAGAGACTCCCCCATCATATGGATTTTCATATTAAATCATCGTACCGGAAGTGAAATATCTTTCGGACGGTTGTTGATGAGGGTGCTTCCACATGCGTGATGTCTCTCACATGTTGGAAGATGATTGGATCTCCCAAATCTGTTCCATCTACCACTCTTCTGACAGTGTTTGATGGTCATTCTCACAGACCGCATGGTATTGTCCTAGCTTTGCCTATCTGTGTTGGGGGAAAAACTGTGAATATAGAGGTTGAGGTAGTTGATGCAAGCTTGGACTACAACCTTCTGTTGGGGAGAAACTGGATTTATGGGATGGATGCCATTGCATCCTCATTATTTTGGATTATTTGTTTCCCTGATGAAGGGAGGATTGTTACATTGGACCAACTAGACTATCCTCCTGTAGACCCGAATGCGTCTACTGACTCATCTATTCCAAAGTTGGATAATACTAAGGCACCTGTTGAGAATTTAGGGGTTGGAATGTATTCTTCCTTGATGGGTACTTTCGATATTCCTCCTCCTACAGTTCATATTAATGAAATTTCATCCTCGAAGGCTCCTCTTCGAAGAGAGTTCTTCAGAAATAAATATTTTTCGGACCCTTGGACCTTACCTTCCCCTATCGCCACATTAGCGGAAGGTCAAGTGGGTGGAATGACATGTCCTATGTCTGCAGCTGAGATTGCTTATCAGTCTATTGTTGACTCTGCAGAATCCATCCCAACTCCTCTCTCAGCGGAAGAGTTGGATGGAGATGTGGCTCCGGCTTGGGCACTTAGTTCTTCTTCTGCCCAGGATTGCCTTGATACCACTCTTCCATCTGAAGAGGCCATCCTTGAAGCTATGATTGGTATAGATAGACCGTGGGATGATTTGCATCATCGGTCTTACTTTTTACCTGATTTGAGTGAAGTTGAAATGAGTTTTCCAAGTCCTCCGTCTCCTGGTCCTGTTCGCCCAGTCCTGAACCCTTTAGCACCAACACAGGTTTATGCTGAAGGGAACATGGCTGTGATTTCTCCTACTATCTCGGTGAACATTTCCAGGGATCCCAATATCATTGAGAATGTCTTCATCGAAGCTGAATGTTCCCGTGAAGAGATTCAGATTTACACCGAGCTCTTTAAAGAGTATAGGGATGTATTCGCTTGGTCTTATGAGGAAATGCCTGGTATAGATCCATCTATTGTCCAGCATGAGATCAAGACTTACGAAAACGCTAAGCCTGTGAGGCAAAAACTTCGTCTGGACAATCCTAGGAAGGCAGTAGCTATCAAAGCTGAGGTGGGAAAGCTGCTTAAGGCAGGATTCATTTTCCCTATTCCTTTGACTGAATGGGTTTCAAACCCTGTTCCCGTAGATAAAAAACAAGGAACAATTCGAGTTTGCATTGATTTCGGAGACCTAAATAAAGCATGTCCTAAAGATAATTACCCCACACCATTTATCGATTAGATCATTGATGAGTGTGCCCGTAATGAGATTTTCTCCTTCATGGATGGTTTCTCCGGATATAATTAGATTACTATCCGTCCTGAAGATCAGCATAAGACTGCCTTTATTTGTCCCTGGGTTACTTTTTCATACAAGAAGATGCCTTTTGGTCTTAAAAATGTTGGGGCTAATTTTCAGCGGGCCATGTCATATGCCTTCCACGACATCAAAAAGATTATCGAGGCGTATTTGGATGATTTAGCTGCTCATTCTCGAAAGAGGATGGATCATCCTGCTCACCTCCGTCAAATATTTGAACGGTGTCGTTTCTATAAGATTAGGTTGAATCCGAACAAGTGCGTTTTCGCGGTTACATCCGGTTGGTTATTGAGATTCATTGTGTCTAGGGAAGGGATTAGGGTAGATCCCTTCAAGGTTGAGGCAATACTTCGGTTGCCTCCCCCATCCTCTGTTCGTCAACTTCAAAGTCTACAAGGAAAGTCTAATTTTCTTCGGAGATTTATCGTAAATCATGCTGAAGTTACCAAGGGATTTATGAGATTGTTGAAGAAGGGAGTTCCATTTCTTTGGGATGACTTCGCTCAACGCTCATTTGATGCTTTGAAAAAAGCATTGACCTCTGCTCCTTTATTGAGTCCACCAGATTATAGCAGGGATTTCCTTTTGTATCTGGCAGCAGCAGAATCTACTATTGGTATGGTTCTGGTTCAGGAGGATGATGCTCTTGCAGAGCATGTTATTTACTATCTTAGTCGAGGCTTGGTAGGACCTGAACTCCGGTACACTCCGATAGAAAAGTTAGCTTTGGCAGTTGTTCATGCTGTGCAGCAACTCCGACATTACATTATTCTACGAAAAACTTATGTTTTGGCAGCAGCCAATACATTTCAGTTTGTCCTCAGTAGGCAAGTGATTGGGGGCAAATACAATAGATGGATTGTGATTTTGCAGGAATTTGATCTTGAGTTTATGTCTGCCAAGTCCAAGAAATCATTGGTTTTCGCAGAATTGATCTCCGAGTTGCCCTGTGAGGAAGAAATGATCTATGATGAATCCTTCCCGAATGAACATTTATTTCTTATCTCTCCACAGGATCCTTGGTATGGGGATATAATTGTGTATCTCCAGAATGCAAAGTTTCCCTCTACTTTTTCGAAAGACGAGCGTCGTAAGTTGTCACTTGGCTAAGAATTACTTGTCGAGGGGTTGATTCAATCCTAAGACGTTGCTTAACTCTCGAAGAAGCTGAGGCTGTGCTGAATGATTGCCACAGTGGAGCTTGTGGTGGTCATTTATCTGGGCTTGCTATAGCCCAAAAGATCTTGCGTGCTGGGTACTTTTGGCCTTCGATTTTCAAAGATTGTATGGAGTCGGTCAAAAAGTGTCATCCGTGTCAAGTTTATACTCGAAAAATGCGCGCTCATCCAGCTCCGCTTTTTCCAGTCATTATTGTCGGTCCCTTTACAAAGTGGGGTATTGATTATACTACTTGTAACCCGCCTTCGGCTAAAGGTCACAAGTACATTATTGTAGCAGTAGACTACTTTACGAAGTGGGTCGAGGCTATGCCTACTTTTGGGAATGATGGTGAGACTGCAACTCTTTTCCTTTTCAACCAAGTTATTGCTCGTTTTGGTATTCCTAGAGAGATTGTCACTGACCATGGTAGTCATTTTCAGAATAGTATGATGGCTGAGTTGGCTCTCAAATTGGGTTTCCGGCAGGAGCATTCATCTCCATATTATCCTCAAGCCAATGGGCAAGTGGAAGCTGTGAATAAATCCTTGAAGACAATTCTTCAAAGGAAAATTGATAAAGCTAGATCCAACTGGCATATTATGCTATATCCTGCACTTTGGGCATACAGGACATCAGTGAAAACTACAACTGGCTTTACTCCGTTTCAACTAGTGCACAGGTTGGAATCCGTATTTCCTATTGAATGTGAGATTCCTTCTCTTAAGTTAGTTGTTGAACTTCTTCCTGACACTTCTAGTCTTGAAGAATGTCTCCTTCATCTGGAACATCTCGATGAGCAGCGTCGGGATGCCGCCACGATGAATGAGGCGCATAAAAACCGAGTTAAAGTTCAGTATGATAAGGCGGTCAAGCCTAGGGTATTTTCGGAAGGTGACCTTGTTTTGGTCTATGCCCAAGAAAAATATGCCCTGGGGGCAGGAAAGTTTAATTCTATGTGGTATGGCCCCTTTATCATTAAAAAAGTCCTTAAGAAAGGGGCATATACCTTGGTTGATTTTGAAGGGAACGAGTTGCCGGAGCCCAGAAATGGGCTCTATTTGAAAAAGTATTATGCCTAGGCTTTGGCCTGGCATGTTGCTTTTGTATATAGTAGTTTTGCTTTGTACATATCTGGTTGTTTTTCGATCTTTGATGGGTTGGTGATGTTTTTGATCTGCTTTGGCAGGTTGTGTCAGATGTCATGAGTCATTTTGGTTTCGCCGATAGTGCTAGTAGACACACCCGGAACTTAGCTTCCGCGGCTTGGGTGCTTCATTATCCATCTGGTCAGCTGTTAGTATCAAGAGGGGTCTGCATTGGTCCTACTTCCAATAACATAGCAGAATACACTGCAGTTGTTTATCTACTCTCGGAGGAAATATCTTTGGGTGTTGATTCGTTGGTAGTTTTCTTGGACTCTCAGCTGGTGGTGTCGCAGTTGAACAATACTTATCGGGTTCGAGATCCATTTTTACTACGGTTGTTCTTGAGGGTACGTTTGTTACAAAGATCATTTCAATTTTTAACTTTCATTCATATTCCTCGAGCTGACAATTGGTTGGCGGACTCATTAGCTAATCAAGCAATTGATTGGCATATTAATCATTCCATACAATAAAATTTAATCATAAAAAACATCATACATTTTCATACATTTGTTACATCACATCAAACATCGCTATATATATATCATCAGAGTGTTCAAAACTATACAAAAATTTGGATCCATAAGTCATACAAAAATTTGGGCTTATGCCTGATCATGTTCAGTCTCAAAAAATATACAGTCATCTGATACATCATATCTATCTACTCCTGAGGTCCCTGCCCAGAAGTTGTGTTCCTATAGAACACGATCGCAGTGGCGACTCGGCGGAATAACCGTACCCAGTCACGGGGTACTCCTACCACCCGTCTCTGGATGGCTTCAGGCAGATCTTCCACTGCAGCCATAGGTACTTGGCGGGTTAACCCTCCAAGTTCCTCTGTACAGCCTAGAGGGTCCTGTCTGAATCTACTGTATCCGCCTCACCCCTGCGACGCTTATGTCGCGGGTAACCCTCAGGTCGAACTGGTCCAATATCTGTTTCATGATCATTTTAAAATTGTAAATCATTTGAATCCAATCAAAAAACATGTTTTCATATATATTGAAAAAATCCAAAAAATTATATAAGTCAAAAAATTTGCAAACTTACCGACTGTGCCCATGCCGCGCCTGGTGGAAGGACAAGATCTGGATCGCCACGAAAGTCCATCCCGGCATAGGGATAGTCATCCACAATGATGATTTGTTCTCTCCACCATTGGAAGAACTCATCATCCCAAGTGGTCCGGGGAACTTCACTTCCCCCCAATCTCTTCATCATGTCTGCCCAACGGGCAATTCTTGGGTCTCTCGGGCTGCTGATGGTAGAGATCACTCTGGGTCTCAGCGCTGGAATCTTCTCGAAGAAGAATGTCATAAAAATTGTACCGTATCCAAAATGTTTTGTCTTTGATTTTCGGATAGAAGTCAATTGTTGCTTCATGTTCATCAGTAGAGCCATGCACCAATCATATACATGAGTTAAGAATTCCACTGTTATACTCATTTGCATCCTGGATGCCTAGTGTAGAGAAGTTGATCCTTCTACTCTCCCAATGGTAAAAAGGAGGATTTTTATGTGCAAGTCTCGTAGATATTTGATAGAAATTTGAGTTCCAACTTTCTTGGAACCCTCTACGCAGTACACGTGGACGTAATCTTCCACGGTTAGCCCTCCCAAAGGCTTACCATGCAAGTCTATTGGCTCCCCCCTCCGGGAGAGTCCAGTAATAAAATATATATCTTCCACTTCAATGTGTATGGGCATCTGATATATAATGAAACAGTCTTCTTCCGGTTCCCAATAGTTCACAAGAATTTCGAGCAACCGGGCGTTACTCTTCATATTTGGCTTTTAAAAAAACTTGAGCAATCCACAATTCCGAAAAATATTCAGTGATACTTGGTCTTGCATGACTTCATTGTCTATTGCACTGTGTTCACGCTCTCTCCATGATATGGTCATCCTGGAAAATTTCAATAATTCCTTCATTAGCTACGCATTTTTCATTTGGGGCTGTGCATACGCGACTTTATTTGTGCATAGTCGCATGTATACGCGACTTGGTCATTACCAACCCGCGTATGCGCAAACCCGTGATTTTTAGCAAGAGATTCTACGGTGAAAATTCCTAAATTTTAATTTATGAACGGACAAAATGAATAGCAAGGATGGTTGATGAGCTTACCTGACAAATTCAGTGAAGATTGACGGTCGGTTGCTCCTGTTTTGATGAAAGAGGCTTTTTTCTCCAGAGCACTTTTTCCCAAATCAGCAATGTAATTATGAACCAAATATCAGGTAATTTGTCTATTTATGCCCAAAAAGTTGAAAATTTTCGCAAAAATTTGTTATGCTTATTTTTTCAATCTATCTTAGGCTGCATAACCCGGATGCTTGGATGTGCCCAGATTGGTATATTTTCAGGTACATTTTGACGAATTTGAGATTTTTCCCAGTTTTTGATCCATGGCTGCTGACCCGTCATGGCAGGTATATGATCTTCACTGGCATATAGGTTAGGGAATCCACTTTCCGTTGCATTTTGCATACTAGCCTCCATTCTGATCACTTGCCATAGGGTCGATCCCATCAGGTCATGAGTATTACACCCATTTCACTCACCGATTATTTAATCATGACTTGGTGGTAGAGCCTTCCTTTACATGGGCTTCCTAGTTAGTTCCTCGCTATCACTTGTTGCCCATGCTGTGTTTTATGTAGGCTCGGGAGTCCTCTTTAGTCCCGCCATGACTTATGTGTTGAAGCTTCATTCTTCTTCTTCCTCACTATCATTTTTCTGGCTTTTACCCTAGAGGCTCCTTGGTGTTGTTGAGTTGTATTACTGCATTGCCTAATGGCTACTTGTTTATCCTGGCCTTTAGCCGGCTTCATTTGGACTCATTGTTTAAGCCAACTTTTGACATTGACCGTCTGTACAAGTTAAACCATTGCATGCACTTAGCTATCGTGACTTAACACCCTTTTACCCATGGATGGAACATTCCTTTGAGTATCGCTTACCAGTTTCTGCCACCTTGCATTGAGCATAGGATCGTTCCAATCCCAGGAACTAGTGCATCTGTTTCTTGATACTCGTTCTATCCATTGTACCATAGCATTCTTTTATTCTTTTTCAAGCTTATTATATGAAAAAGACAAAAAAATCAAATATAACAAAAAGAGCAGGAATGGGATGTAACTTCGTTGTTTGATGGCAGTACAGTGTCAGTTTGTGGCCCTTGAACAAAGCATATACACTTATATATATTTCCTACATTTGGGATGGTTTTAGTTTTGACCAAGGTTCAGCCTTTACCTTGTTTCACTTGTCAGTCCTCCCCCGGTTGGTTATCTCTTCCAATCATATGGAGAGTTTGTTCTGCCTCCTGCATAACAGACTTATACAGTGTCACTTTTTACTGCCATGGTCATCACGAGTCATGCTTTTGTTCAAGGGAAGTCTAACCTGAGTCGGCCATTCTGCGGTGTCTCTTGACTCATTATTTAGTCGGCCTTCCCGGTCTTGTCAGTATCATGTTCTATCACATCAGATGTTTTGGTCTTCTGCTCGTGCTGGTTTGAGAAGGTCCCCATTGACTTCTTGCCAGCGGGTTTGTCTCTTATCGACTACGACACATTGCTCTGAGAGAAAACCTAGAGCCGCACCCTGGCCCTATTTCCATCATTGATAGGTGACCTTGTGCTCAGCATTTGATCATCATTATGGGTCTTTGACTGAGTGGTTTCCCCTGTGTTCGACGTCAGCATACATTATCACACTTGGGATTCATGCGGTACCTTGATTTCCATTTGACCCTATTGGTGGATTTCTCGCCTCTGTGTCAGCTTTCATTATTGGTTGGTTCAGAGGGTTTCTTCCGTGCGCTAGCTTCATCTTGTGCACGTCAGAAACGTACTTCGGTTTTTGGTTCCATCACTCTGCTTCGTCTGATTCCTTCCAAATCTTGGCCTACGGGTTACACTCGCGTTGGACTGATGTGGGATGCCTTAATGCCTTCCTTCCAGCAGATCTTTTTCCATCGACTCCGACTCATTGCTCTGGGAATAAGGTCTAGATTCTTTTTGTCAGTACCTTAGGGTTTGCAGTCATCAGTGGCAGACTCTTCGCTATCGACAGTGGGGATTCATCATTGCCTCCTGATTGGTAGATTCTTTGAAGTGTTCGACTTCAACTCATTTATTCACACTTGTTAGATTGTACTGGGGCACCTTGACACTCATTTTAATTATTGGTGGGTTGTCTTGCGTTGGTTAACGGTATTCATCATTGACCGGTAATCCAACAATTTCTCACATGGTCGACTTCAGCTCATTTATTCCCAGTGTGTAGAATTGTGCCATTGTGATCGGTGAAGACCTTGGGTTGCATCAACATTTCTCGGTTCACTTTTGACAGTCCATTCAGTTTCTGCCAGTGATACCATTCACCCTTATATGTTGCAGTCCAGCACAGCAGCATCCTATATGTTGCCTCTCGAGTTGCGTGATTGTACCATGATTTCCACCCCTTATGATTTGGTACTTGGAGATTCAGTTACTTATATGATCAGACATCTAGTTGCAACATCATTGATTAGCTTTCTATATGTGATACTTGGACATTGATTCAGACTTATACTTCCAGGCCATGCTCAGATCAATCATTGTGTACTTTCAGTTCAGCTATACTTGTATACATTTTGGATCTATTCTGTACTTTTCATATGATGTATTTTTGACTAAGCATGGGTATGCCCGCCTCAGCATGAGTTGACTCTCTGTTTTCTTTCATTGGTTTTTGGCAGGCTGAAATCTGGTGGAGTCCTCTCTTGTCCTTGTGAAGTTCTTTCTATGTGCATAATACATTTCGGCCATCATGTACCCCTTCTGACCTCATATATTAGGGGGCATATGTTATAGCATCATTTTTCACCCTCATGTGATTCATGATTGTCTTTATGGCTTTGGGCACCCATTCCTATAGACTTGAACAAAATTCACTAAAAAACAGTGTTAAAATTCCCATACGCGGTTATGCCCAGAATTTTCCACGTATATACATGATTCCATATGTAATTTTCCACGTATGCCATTAAAATCATTAAAAAATGTATAAAAAATCCCTATTTTCGGGCTGGGTTGATGGTTATTCCAGTAGTTCAACCACCCCAGCATGTGGCCAACTGTTTTCAACTGATTGAAACTACTTTGAGGGAGTATAAAAGCCCCTCATGTGTATGGCCTAAGGGGGAGAGAAATTATATGGATATTATACTCTGTTGGAATCCCAATTCAAGTCTGATTCCCCGTGCCTCTTGCACTTTCCCAGATTTATACAGGAAACCCTTTTTTCCTGGAGATGTTCATCCGTTTATATGCCATCTCGAGTGCACAAGTCTTGAAAGTATCTTACTGAGGCAAGGGCGGGATGGATCCAGACGACAGTCTGCTCGAAGATCGTGGAAGGATTCATGTGATCTCTCCACTCTTTACCTCTGTACATGTTGTTCGTAATAATGAAGAACCATCTTGTTCCTGAACTTATGTGTTAATATATACTTATATGTGTGAAAAGATTATCATTTAAGCATTTATTATGGTTTATATAATGTTTAAAATGGATTGCACTAACGTTTAGGAGAAGTATATGATGTACAACATATACTTCCAGGTTGAAGGAGGAAGAAGGGTTGCTGGGGGTTTGGACCCCGCGGGATCTACATCGAACGTAGGACTACGGGTGAGTTCTGCTATCGTTGTTATCTAGTTTTTTGCATTCAAGTATGGTTATGTGTGAGTCCTTCTAAATAGCATGCCCTGATCTATGGAGGTTTTGACCCAACAAACCTCTAGGGTGATTTTCCCCGAAACAATCATAACCTGAACCTTGTGCTCAGCATAGTCTTGAATATCTCAACGTTGTGTCATATTTTTCACCTGTTAGCTAGAGATGGGATGTAAAGGCTTGGCATGAAGGAATACCCAAATCAAAATATTTTTCAATTTCTGTAAAGTAAGAAACAACATCTCTTACGGAGAAAAATAAGTCAGGATCCCTCATCCGTCCCAGGTAAATAATTGCCACAAAGAATAAGTGCCATGAGAAAATACAAATAAGTGTTATAACCACCTGAAACACATAATGGTAAAGGATCGATAAAGGTTTCCTACGCAGGGAGGTAATGCAACGACTCCACTGGGGTACTGGCCAGGCTCATTGGTCGCAGAGCACCGTTTGTGATTTCTTGAAGTGACTCTGCCGAGGTAGTGTTTAGACCTGCTGGAAGCATAGCAACACTAGAATCTTGTCTTAAAATTTTTGAATATAATAAGAACTCTTCTTGATCCTTTACATCACCATCAACTCATGGCATGCATGAATTTCTACTTGGGTTTTTTCCGATTAACAAGAGCTAGCTGAGGCACAAAGGGAAGGAATATCTGTAAATGTCAAACCAACAGAAGAGATACCCACAATGCTTACCCAATATTCCCTTGCATCATCACTTAGACTGAAGCTAGTATAGGAATGTTGAAAGAGATGATGGATTCTACCAGTGGTTCACCAACTGTTGTAGCTACTACAACACCACCCCAAATTTTGGGTATATTAAAAATTTCGGGTCCCCCCTGCTTGCTCAGCCATTAGGGTTTCGACCTAGCCTTCAGTCGGTGATATCCCATGACCTATTCCTGCGAAACCATGTCACCACACCCACTTGTCTTGTTGTCTCATAAATGAGGTAGGGTTTGGGGGTTTTGGCTACTGCATAGAGCGTTGAGATTTATTCTGGAGATTTGAAGCTAGGTTGACCATGTTAGTCATCACTGAGCCATGAGGGGCACTGAGCCTAGATGGGTAAGGCTTCAATTTGGCTTGCCTTGGGCTGATCATGCCAGGGTTTCAGAGAAAACCTAGCTTATCCAAAGGGCAATCCTCTTTCCCGTGTTAACCTAATTCACACTCCTATGTGGTTACATTCACATCGGCATTACGACGCATCACAATGAGATTCAATGACTAGTCTATTCCCCTAATTGGTTGGCAGATCCTACCACTCAGCATGTGCATTAGGGTTTGCGTGAACTGTATGCCCGTTTTGTGTCCTTGTAGCTCGAGATGCGTGTGATTAGTAATCCAGCCCTACTTTGCATTTAATCCCCTCCCTCCAAAAGCATGGTCCCATTTATTTAAAAGAGCCTTCTCTATGAATGCATCGTCACCTTGTGGCATCAGGAAGTATCAAGTTCTACTACCATCAACAAATACATGAAAAATCATGAGTTTAAGCTGGTTTCCAAACTTAAGTATGCTCAAACAATCAATTTAATTTGTAACATATTAGTTTAGATAATTCAATATTGATTCTCCTCAAGTGAATTATTTTATGCATTCATTTGTCTATTATCATCACTACCGAGAGATAACTTGTTCTTAACCCACCACTTTCAGGAAATTGATCAAAGATTCCAGCAGTATACATTGAATGATGTAACTATTTCACTAAGAATCCATTGGCATGACACCATTCAGATACTCTACAAGATGGGGTTCCAATTGTCCATGTGAGCTACACAAACTTTGCAAGGAGGTTTTGAATATGACACGATGATACCCTCTCCAACATGCAGTGATTCTTCGATATATGACATAGTGGGTATTCAATATGGATAGAGGATTAATTCCTTTGACTATAGCCTGTATTAGTGCACTCAAAAGCCTTAGAATTTGCATGGTAACCACCATAAAGGGCCAGTGCACTTCAAAGAAATGCATAATAAAAAATATGATGAAGGAGATGAAATGCATGTCTTTATTTTCGATTGACATCAGAGGTGCGTGTTAGAAAATATGTTTCAAGCGCAACCAAGGTATTAAGAGGCCAAGTGGGAAAATCACCTTTGACGCAGATAAAGGGGCCATGCACGATAGCTATTTAAACATCAACCATGGAAGAAGGCCTTCAAATAATCAATACTAATGAGGATGTATTAAGAAAATGAATTAGGTACTGCGTAGCAGAATTGCAATCTAGTGTGCGGAGTTAACATTACATGTTATGCCCATTTGTCAAGTGGCTTTTGAACACAAAAAAACATGCACACTAAGAAAACACAGTTACATATGCATTCAACAATGAGAAGAAATAGTGTCTAATTTAATTTCCAACATGACAAGATGAGGGGCTACGCATGCTAACACAAAACTTGGCTGATTACGTGCTTGTGAAGAAGGTCGAATCCTATGCACCAAACCACCATTTGGTTGACCACTACGTTGTAACATCACATTTTTGTTTGTCGGCTGATGCTCCTGTGCAACAACGACATGCACTATAACTCTTCTTGGTAATAGGTGACTTTCCTGGGAATGTTGGGTATGGGGGGGACCTGAGAGACTCAATTTTGTGGACCGATGCTCCACTACTGAGACATAAATGAAGTCTGTCACCTTTCCATATGCATCGATGACTCCATGAAGGTTGTGAGATAGTCGCTCATCCATGAAGCCGAAGAAAAGATGTAAATGAAGGGTCATCAAGGTAGCCCTATTTTCTTAACCTAATCGGTTGATTGGTTACATCTCATCTATCCCAATTCAACATTTGTGGATGAGAGAAGCACACCCAAAGGGAGATAAACGTTTTTTCCATGGTTCAATAGGGGTCACTAGAAGGAATTATGGAATCAAGTCACGTAGTCACAATTATTCTGTAGCAGTGACATGTGAGACCCAACCCCAAATGTGTCTGTGTGACCACCTTTCAATTCGCAGACCTCCACAGGTGGCGAAGTCGCAAGCCTGGGGCATGAACAAAATGTGTGACCTATTGGCATCTACAACTATGAAAATTCCATAAGTTTCTATCCTCACCGAGGTCGCCAAGTTCCACTCCTCAAACAGAGGCATAAACGATGAGCTGCGACCTTGCAACTACCACAAGTCACAACCTTTCAAAGCTCTACTGAGGTCACACACCGCAGTCTTGTCCCAACAGATAACAACATGTGGAATTTTTGTTTTGTTTTTTTCATCATTACCATTGGAAATAAATATTAAGCTAGAGCTAACTATATGTTTCAGTTATGTGATGAACCTCAGTTGACATTCCAAGTTTTCTCCCCATTACATGATTAAATGATCTCAATATAGGCATTCATGAGTTGTTCATACATTCTTATGCATAACATGACTACATAGGGGTCCAAATTTATCTTAGCTTCCATAAATATATTACATTTCTAATGTTTTTTCCTCAACGCATATATATCTATATATATATATATATATATATATATATATATATATATATATATATATATATATATATATATATATATATATATATATATATATATATATATATATATATATATGGATAATTTAATGTATTTTCTTGCGGGTAACATGAGGAAGCTATAGTGTTGACCTAGATGAAGAAATTTGCTAACTTCCTCTAGAAGCTGCACAACTAGGATTCAAACAAAAAAGTAAACTCACGTCATGTGGATGCTCAAGATCTCCCTCAAAAACAAAACACCACTGTCCCATTTATCAACTCATTCAATTTCCCTTGGCACTGCATTGGCGTTGGTGACTGATAGAAGCTGTTGGTTTGCATGGCGAAAGCTAGGGTTCTCCTCTGGAGAGAAAGATTATGAGCTCTCAGAAAGAGAGGCGTGGAAGGAAAAACCTTAGGCCGCGACCTCCCAAGTCACAGACTGCCCCAGGTCGCAGGTCACAAATAGTCTCAAGTCATAGACCTCCCTTGGTCGCAGGTCACAAATGATTGTAGATCTTAGATAGCCTAATTTCATAGATAACCTCAAGTCGCAGGTCAAAAATAGCCTTGGGTCGCAAGTGGTCCTAGTCACAAGCCAACCTAATGGCTGGGGAGATCAAAAGTCAAGGGAAACTAGGGAGTCACCTCAACCTATATGTATGACTTTGAGAAATTAGAAAAAGGGAGTTTTTTAGCTCTTGAATTGAAGCTAGGACGAGATAGTGAATTTGTGCTTAAGAGCTAAAGGCACTCAACTCTTGGTATCAAGTACAGGGAGTTGTAGTGAGGCAATGGTTTTTGGTATCATGCATTGAGACGAATAGCCCATGTTCCACTATTGGGTTTTGACAACTTACAAAATATGTATTTGAATTTGCAGTGTTGAGATTGCAACAAGATGATGAGCTTAGTGAAAAGAGTCGCCTTCACTAAGTGGGCCCATGAGCTATTTTTGGTGCAAAGTATATTTTTAGACTATGTCTATTTTTAGACATGTCGATCATATTCTATGAGTTGCAAGATGCTATTTGTGGATGGTTGGTCAAGTTGGAAAAATAGATGGAATTCTATTTTTAGACATATTGGGCAGAATCTATTTTTATATTGCCAGTCTAAAAATAGATATGTTGAATATTATTAGCTCTTAATAATATTTGGACTCTAAACATTATCTTATTCTCTTGGAGCACTTCAGTTAAGTGCACAGATGTGGCACAGGAGCTGACATAAGGAATTACGCTATTCCTGAGAGTTTATTGGAGCTATTTCATGGATAATTTAGTTAGAACTCATGTGACAGAGTTTGGTGGAGTTGTAGAAGTAGTTGGTGGAGTTGTCTTCATTTTAACTCAGTTACACATAGTTGAGCTAGTTGTATCTAGTCTAACTGGTTGATACACTATTGAGAGTGGTGTGAATTAATTATTAATTAATTCAATATATATTAACTCATTAATCAACTAAAGAATACATCAGTTAACTACAGTGCATGGACAGTTTCAGTAGAGACCAGTGGAGAGGTAGGTGAAAGAGCAATTTGACTATCAATTGTGACTATAGTGATGCATTTATTGCATCCAACACTCAGTGGAGATGCCAATGAGGATTGAAAAGTGCAAGAAAAGTGGATTCGAGTTCATTCAGATCCATTCTTCAGCAGGGATTGCGCAACAGAGGCAGGCTAGCAGGTGGCAGAGATCGATGCATGAATTTGCTACATCGGCCTTGATTAGTGTGTAGTGATTGTATTGTACTGAGAGCTTGACATGATCAGCTTTGTATGAGGATTGTTACATGATCTATATGACATATATTATATACAAATAGTTGGGGTTTTTAGCTTCAATCTTTCCCATAAATCATTGTGTTAATGTGTGTGAATTTTTATGGTTTCAATGTGTGCATGCAATTGATTTAATTTCCGCATGTCATGATCAATAGTGGAATAGATTCTGTATTGTGCATGAAGTTAAAATAGTATGCGATCATGAGAATCTTGGATATATAACACATTAGTTATATAATTTCTACATGGTATCAGAGCGATATTGATCATTGGAGCAATTGCAATTATTGAAGCGGTTGAGTTTTGTGCTAGTGGAATTCGAATTTGCAGCAGTGTTGTCTTGGTGTCGAAGTTGAGATGTCTTTCAACGGATTGCGATTGGAGTATTCCCTTGAGGGAATATCTAATTATATTGCATGGAAGGACAGGATGGAGGTGGTGTTGGAGGATAATGGGTTGAAGGAGTTCATAGATGCAGAAATTCCAAAATCTGCTTCTAGCGATGCTGCCGCACTTTACGCATGGCAAAAGAAAACAAAAAAATGTCGAAGGATTCTGTTGGAAGGTGTGAAGGATCACATAATGTCCAGCCTTCATGGTAAATATTCTCCGTTCTTGATGTGGAAAGCTTTTAAAGACTTGTTCCAAAGAAAAAGTGACCAGAGGAAGTTGGCGCTTAAAGATAAACTCAGGAAAATAAAAATGGAGAAAGACAACAGTATACCCAAGTACATCACGAAGTTTATCCAGTGCAGGGATGAGCTAGGAAGTGTGGGGGTTGCTATAGATGAAGAATAATTGATGAGCTTCGCTCTCCTTGGGCTTCCGAAGAGTTGTAATTCCTATGGGGACTCTGTCAATGGTTGGGAGAAACTGTCGGGATGGGAGCGACTTTGGTCGGATCTTGTGCAGGAGGAGATATGGCAGAGTACTAGGGATGGATCTTCATCGAAGAATGAAGATGAAGAAAATTGCGCTTTGGCTACCAAAGCAAGGAAAGGGAAGGGAAAGAAAAGTCCTTCTCAAGCTGGTGTGAAAGGCAAGAAGCAGGACATGTCCAACGTGAAGTGCTTTCACTACCACCAACATGGAAATTACGCCACTAATTTCCCACAGAAGAAGAAAAATAAGCAGGCTGCTAGATCTGCAGCTGGAGAGGCCTTAGCCTCGTAGTTTGAGCTAGATTTTTTTGCTGATCACATGCTTTGTCTCAAATATGATGGGATCAGTGTGTTTTCTTGATAGTGGTGTGTCTTTCCATATGACCGGAGACAAATATTTGTTCAGTGATCTGGATGAGAAGGATCTTGGAGTGCACATCGAGATGGGTGATGATGGTGGATACAATGTGACCGGTATCAGGACCATTTCCTTTGAGAGGGAGTCTGGTAAACCCTTCATATTAAAGGATGTCATGCATGTTCCAAGATTGAAGAAGAATATAATCTTTGTGGCTATGTTGGAAGACAAGGGATATGATGTTGTCTTTAGTGAGGGAAAGGCTTTCCTGAGCAGTAAGGCAATTGGTGAAACCCAGAGGATACGGGTTCGAGTTAAGAGCCTTTATCAATTGTAGGTAGATGGCTGCGCAGCAATGGTAGGTAAAGAAGAAGGAGTGGTGAGCCGGGATGAGGGCGAACTGTAACACAGGAGATTGGGCCACCTTCACCATGGAGCTTTAAAAATTTTGTAGCAAATTTCTACCGGGCTTCCCAAAGGTACACCTGCGCAGTCAGATCAGTGCAATGGATGTACTTTGGGAAAATTTGTGAAATCCACCTTTCATGAGAAGGATAGGTGCATCACGATGATCCTTGAGAGAATTCACACAGACGTGTGTGGACCTTTCTCAGTAGCTTTGACATCAAAGCACAGGTACTATGTGATCTTTGTTGATGATTTTTCTCGTAAGTGCTGGATCTTCTTCATGCAAAATAAGAGTGAGACATACTCAAAGCTCTGTGAGTTCAAGGCACTGGTTGACAAATAATCAGGGAAGCAGGTGAAGGCTCTTAGGAGCGATAATGGTGGTGAATTCATCTATGGAATATTCAAAGAATTTTGCATCGCAGAAGGAATTCGAGGAGAGCTCATAGTGCCTCATAACCCACAGCAGAATGGGCTCGTGGAGCGAAAGAAAAGAACAATCATGGGTCCTGCATGGGTGATGTTGCATGATCAGGGCCTTCCCATACACTTGTGGGAAGAAGCATGCAACACTGCGGTTTATGTGCAAAACTGTTGTCCTCATAGAGTACTTAGCATGAGTACACCCGAAGAGGCATTTTCTGGTAAGAAGCCTGATATTTCTCATTTGAAGATTTTTGGCTCACCTGTTTACATTCATGTGATGAAGGATGCCAAGAAGAAGCTGGAGCCGACCACAGAGGTTTGGATATTTTTTGGGTACACAAAAACGCCCCACAACTATAGTGTGTATTTTCCTGACAGCTGGAGGACTGTTGTGCGACGGGATATCAAATTTCATGAGGATAAATCCATGAAGGTGTCGCTTGAGAGGGAGCTGCACTTGCATGTAGATGAGGAGATATTAGTTCCTAAGGATGGGCCTTAGGATGTGGATTGACCACAAGAGGAGGTTCATGGAGTGGAAGAAACCACTCATGCATCACCAAACATCAGAGGGCAGAAGTGCACTACAGAAGCTGAGCGACTGAATCATGATGCAGCGTAGAATATAGGAGCCCCTACATCACAGCGTAGATAGAGACAGTCACTTGACTCATTTATTGGATACATGGCTCATGAGCAAGTGTATCGTGATAGAGCCATCCTCTTTCGAGGAAGCTGTGGAGAACCCTACATGGGTAGATGCCATGGTGGAAGAGTATGATTCGATTGTCAGAAATAGTGCATGGGAGATTGTCCCAAGGCTGGAAGGGAAATTAGTGGTAGGTTCGAGATGGATCTACAAAGTGAAGCAAGCAGCTGACGGGAGCATCGAGAAGTACAAGGCAAGATTTTTTTCTCGGGGCTTCTCACAGATTAAGGGGATCGACTATGAGGAAGCCTTTGCACCTGTCGCAAGGTATTCCTCCATACAGACCATCCTTTCTATCTTAGCGCAGATGGGTTGGCACATTCATCAGATGGATGTGAAGACTACATTCCTCAATGGAGTCATTGAGGAGGAGGTGTACATAGAGTAGCCTGAAGGTTTTGAGATCTTTAGCAGTGAGTCGCATGTGTGCAGGCTCAAAAGAGCACTACATGGGCTAAAAAAATAACCTCGTGCTTGGTACACATGGATAGACAGTTATTTCACCAGACTTGGATTCTCCAAGAGTGAGGCGGATCCGAACCTATACCAGATTGTGGTGGAGGGTAAGTTGCTAATCATTGTACTTTATGTAGATGATTTTATTTTTACGGGTGATGAACAGTTGATAGACTCATGCAAGGTTGATCTTGCAAAGGAGTTTGAGATGAAGGACTTGGGCCTCCTTCATTATTTCCCAGGCTTGGAAATTTGGCAGCAGAAGGGTGGACTATTTGTGTCTCAAGGCAAGTATGCCCGGGAGATACTGGAGAAGTTCAACATGCAAGGCTGCAAGCCTATCGACACTCCTCTTCCTGGTGGTTGGAGAAAAGAGGATGCTACATCGACAGAGGTAGTGGATGCCACTGTTTATCGACAGTTGGTTGGTTCACTCATGTATCTAGTTAATACATGACTAGACATATGCTACGCTGTTAACCAGCTTTCATAAGATATGGTTAAGCCTACCAAGATATTTTGGAAGGCAGACAAGCAAATATTGAGGTATCGCAGAGGCACATCAGGATATGGATTATGTTACAGATAGTCGGATGAGGTGAAGCTGCATGGCTTCACGGATGCAGATTGGGTAGGGAGCCCAACAGACAGAAAGAGCACATCTGGAAGGATATTTAGAGTCAATTCTACAACAGTTTCTTGGTATATCAGGAAACATAGATCCATGGCACTCAGTTCAGCGGAGGCTGAGTACATGGCAGCAAGTTTGGCTGCATGCGAGGCTATATGGATGAGGAAGATCCTGGTTGGATTGTTCGGTTCACACTTAGATCCTACTGTGACATATTGTGATAATAAGAGTTGCATCAAACTCTCGGTTAATCCAGTATTTCATGATAGATCTAAACACATTGACATCCAGTATCATCATATCATAGATTGTGTGCAGCAGAATATCATGTTACTTTCTTACATTCCTACGGAGGATCAGGATGCAGATATCTTGACGAAGGTGTTCACCAGGAGAAAATTCGAATACCATAGAGATAGGATCAGGGTGGCAGACAATCCCTATCTTGTTGAGAGGGAGTGCTGAGATTGCAACAAGATGATGAGCTTAGTGAAAAGATTCGCCTTCACTAAGTGGGCCCGCAGGCTCTTTTTGGCGCAAAGTCTATTTTTAGACTATGTCTATTTTTTGACATGTCGATCATATTCTATGAGTTGCAAGATGATATTTGTGGATGGTTGGTCAAGTTGGAAAAATAGATAGAATTCTATTTTTAGACATATTGGGTGGAATCTATTTTTAGATTGCCAGTCTAAAAATAGATATGTCGAATATTATTAGCTCTTAATAATATTTGGACTCTAAACATTATCTTATTCTCTTGGATCACTTTAGTTAAGTGCACAGATATGGAACAGGAGCTGACAAAAGGAATTATGCTATTCCTGAGGGTTTAGTGGAGCTATTGCATGGAGACTTCAGTTAGAACTCATGTGACAAATTTTGGTGGAGTTGTAGAAGTAGTTGGTGGAGTCGTGTTCAGTTTAACTCAGTTAGACACAGTTGAGCTAGTTGTATCTAGTCTAACTGATTGATACACTAGTGAGAGTGGTGTGAATTAATTATTAATTAATTCACTAAATATTAACTCATTAATCAAATGAGGAATACATCAGTTAACTACAGTGCATGGACAGTTTCAGTGGAGACCAATGGAGAGGTAGGTGAAAAAGCAAGTTGACTATCAATTGTGACTATAGTGATGCATTGATTTCATCCAACACTTAGTGGAGTTGCCAATGAGGATTGTGCAGTGCAAGCCAGGTGGATTAAATTTCATTCAGAGCCATTCTTCATCAGGGATTGCGCAGTAGAGGCAGGCTAGTAGGTGGCAGAGATCGGTGCATAAATTTTCTAGATCGGGCCTGATTAGTGTGTAGCGATTGTATTGTACTGAGAGCTTGACATGATCAGCTTTGTATAAGGATTGTTACATGATCTCTATGACATATGTTATATACAGATATTTGGGTTTTTTAGCTTCAAGCTTTCCCATAAATCACTATGTTAATGTGTGTGAATTTTTATGGTTTCAATGTGTGCATGCAATTGATTTAATTTCCATATGTGATGATCAATAGTGGAATAGATTCTGTACTATGCATGAAGTTAAAATAGTGTGCGATCAAGAGAATATTGGATATATAACGCATTAGTTATATAATTTCTACATGCGGTAGCATTAATAATATATTCTCTTTCCCGATGCCAATTCACATGCTTGTTTATGGTCTTAGTACTAGTTGTCTAATATTTTACTATGTTTTTATGTGTGCTTTCATACATGCAATTGGTTATGAATTGATTCATAGTGGTTGCATGTACATTTTTATTTTTTATATCCTTGTTTATTTGTTTCTTGCCATTTCAATGATCTATTGTGAACTGATTTGCAATTAAATTCTTGAATGTTCTCTTTCATGTATGTCTAACTGGGTTTTGGCTCACTGATCCCTCTCATGGCGCACCCCTTTTTATTTTCTACTTAGACTTTCTAATATCTTTGTCTATGGTTCATCAATCTTGGAGTTATTTTTCTTCACTAATTGGTAATTTCACCCTTGCCTCTGCTTCGTCGTCTTCTCATCCGACAACCAAGAGTGGAGACACTTATGGCAGCAGGTGGGCCCACATGCCGGATGGGGCTCCTATACCAAATGGTGTGAGGTCTAATTAGGACCTTTCACCAGGGAGACCCCCTTGTTGTCGGTGGTACAATTATTCCCGTCAACACTACCCTAACAAATACAATCTTCATGTTTGATTCAAGTGACATGAAACCTCCAAAAAAGCTAGTCAATTAGCTGATCTGATACCTGAACTCCTTGATTATTCTTAAACCAAAATAAAAATTTATATTGTAATGAAAAAGGTAACATAAATGGGCCTAATTTTCACAGTGAAAACATAATTGAAAATTTGGACTATAGAACTCTTCCATGTAGTCATATATGGGATCATAGAAGACATAGTTTGTTTGATAATTCTCAAGACATTTTGCAGTTTTAAATAACTCATATAGTCTTTCTTTATCAACATAAGAATTCAGTTGTGTGCTATCAAACTCATTTTAAAAAAGAATACATTCCTCCTCAATCTCAAAAAAGAAATGTAGCACCACCTTCTATTTGTATTTTGGCATGAATTTTTTTTCAAAAGAATGATCTTGACCGTGAAGACTATAGGACTAAAAATTGATATTCTAAAACTTCAATTACTTTCTCAATGTTATTATCAAATTCATCCAAAAATCGAATCTTATATTTTGACTTGCACTCAAATGAATTTATATAATAAGACAAGGTTGAAGAAAAAATTTCATCCACTTCCTCATTAGTGAGATCATTGTTCCATTGCTTAAAACGTTGAATAGAAAAAGAGTTTTCCACCAACTCTGTTTTTTTCATCCATATTTCCAAAAATATAAGCCAAAAATCTCCGAATGACTTAATAGATCTGACAGGAAAACTTTCAATCCATTGTCTACATTTCCCTTGAAATGAATCATAGAACAATCTGATGAAAATATATTCATGTATGACTCTAAGAAGCTCAGTAAAGTCATGAAAATTTGATATATGATTCAAGGTCAAACTGAAATCTTCTCCATTAAATTTTGTACCATTCCTTAAAAAATATGCATCCTCGGGAAAAGGATTTGGGAAACCATAAATTTTTGAAAAATATACACATCATACCTCGAAACAAGAATGGCAGCATCTGAGTTCTTCATAAGTCCAGTGGAATCACCATAAAGCTATGAATTTTTGAATTCTTCAACAATGGAGTCACTAAGGTAGTTCTGCAACCTCGAAATTCCTGAGCTCCTGCTACCTCCAAGAGTTCAACATCACTATTTAAGCACAAAATTCAGGAAATATGTCTTCATACTCCCGGCAGATGCACCAAAATTTTATCACTAAGTTGGTAGAAATGGGCTGCTCCACCAGACAACCTAGAGTAACTATTTCAAACCAACTTCTGACATAAAATTAGCCTTTCCAACCTAAGAGGGCTCTCTCAAAAGTAACTATGATTTGTTCAAATATGATCCAATTAGATGGCTAACTTTGTAATATTGTCTTGAATGTGTTTGTATGTAGGTGAAAAATGTACAGGGTGTACTACCATTGGGCTTATGGAGTAAACGTTTGGAAATTCGTTGACATGGTTCTCGTTGTGGAAGTTGAGGCATGTAGATGTTTCAATGAAATGACAACACACAAAGATATACAATAGCTTAATGCTTAAAGTAAGTCAGAGCATGATGTACATGAATTTTGAGTAATTAAACATCAAGATACTGAAAGAGAATAATAAGACACATAGGATAAATGATCATGAAACACAAAATGAATCTCAGGTGAAGAAGAAAGACACGATCACTGTATATAATTGATCATCAAAACTTTACAATAGCATTAGTGTATAATAACATCTTCCAGCCCCCTTTTCTCCTTAAATCATCTGCCTATTAATATGCTTAGGCATATTTAAATTGATCCTATCAACAAGGCTGAGCCTTCAAATGGCTCTTTTGATACCTAATCTAACCAAAAGCATATTACAGGGAAACAAAAATGAGAGCTACTAACTTTAGGACTTAGAGACCTACTGAGACTCTACAACCTATTTATTTCACTAATAGATTTCAAATAATCTATTCACAATGAAAATTATCAAACATAACCACTTTGAGTGAGGTGGCAATATACATAACCAAACAATAACACAACCAAACTGACATTAAGGGTTTTCTCCTTGGATTTTGGGGATGTGCTATCATAGTTGATGATGTGCCCAGAATTGATGAGTTGGTAGCCTAATCACCTTCTTTGTTGAGTGTTCTGACCAAAAAAATATTCCTTGATACTCTTTGACTAATCCCCCCCCCCCTGTTTAATTTTTACCATATCCATGATTTTGACCAAAAATACACCTACAATGATTTCGTAGCGAAAACTGGGCTTCAACGCTGGGATTCGCTACAAAATTGCCTAATTGGCAGAAAATTGAAAAATTGTACTTTTTCTTCAATATTTTTCCTATGGATGTGTAATATGATAAGATGAAGTATGATAAGGCAAAATTGGTTAAAAATAATTTTAACCCTCCTCAAGAAGCAACATTTTCATCTTCAGCAAGTTCATCTACAAATAAAATGGAGCTGTTTCTTTCTGAAAATTAGGGCTCGGAAATGATCTCTTATCTCCAGGTACTTGAGATATTTTTTAAAATGGTAGGAGGTTTTTGTAAATAAGTTCGTTCTAAAGACAAACCTATCTTGGGTTTTTGAACAACATCTCCAGCTGTCCGGAATCTGCATTTGAAAAACATGTCTAAAATAGGAAAAAACACTTTCTATGAATATAGCCCAAAGATATCATCGAATATCCGAATTTGTAGCACATATGAGAAAAGTGAAAGAGGTTAATATGATATGATATGTTCTTTACAATAACCTCTCTTATTTTTTTATAGTTTTAATATTTTTTCCAAGAAACATCTCTCAAATTTGACTGCTCAAATAGTCAAAAAAAACAAAGAAATCCATTTTTATCTTCTTGTAAAAACTCATGCAACTAGATTTGATGAAATCCTCTACAACACTAAGGTATTCCATGACCAATTTTAGGTCCATACATTCATATCCTACACATGATCTTGCTTTTCTTGGTTTTTTTTTCATGACCATTTTCCTTTATACTATGCTGCCTTTCTTGAAAAAGTGACACTTGCAAGAAAACATATGAACAACAAGCTGCTTGCGGTGGAGCTAGACTCTTCAAGGATGCTAATAAACTGCTGCATGAAAATATCAAAAGGAATATGACAGAGAGGAGCTTTGAAGATGAGTTTAAAAAATGAAATTCGAATGTGGAGAGAATAATGACAAATGAGAGGAGTGAATGGTAATGATGAATGGTATTTACGATTTTGCATGCTTGGATGACTGTAATAACTAATCATATGACTTTACCTTCACCCTAAACCACTAGAAACTAGAAAAATCATCATGCCATTTATTGGTGTAGATAAACATGATTTCATAGTGTTTTTAGTTATAAACTTGGAAGATTCGATACAAAATGGTTAGGTGATTCCGTAGCGAAATATGCCTGTTTGTAGTTATATTCGCTGCAGAATCATTAAAAATCATACAGGTGGCCACTGTCAAACTTTAACCAATGCATGTGAACCTAAGGTGAATTTTTATTGATTTGACTCTAATGGCATGACCGTATGGGCTATTTTAGACTTAGAATAATGACTAATTCATGAGTTTTCATCAATTTCATGAACCAATTTTTATGAGACAAAATGAGACCTAAACTAATAACCCTATCGATCAAAAATTGAAATTTTGTGTGATAACAAATGTATTCCTAAGTCATTGATTTAGTGTATGAAGGTAAGAAATCAATAATTATTTTAAGAAATAAAGCAATGATAATGCTTATTGATACAATGCTAAGTGACAAGTTGTGAAAGAGTTAGGGCCTTTTCCACCAAGAAAGGTAGTGGATGGTACTCTTGGTCCTTTGCTCAACTTATCAACTACCTTGTATTCATACGCAATAGAAAACATATGATAATTATAGCTTATGAACAACACTAATCTAGATATTGGGGGTAAGCCCCCAAGATCTAAAAATTTGAAATGGATCTGACAAGATCTGCAAAATTAGAATGCCAGAAAAGAGAGAGAAGAACACACAGGAAATAAAAGCATAAAGAATTTTTTTATTAAAATGGAGAATAACTGTAGAAGCTACATTTTGGTGGATAATATCTCCTTTTAGAAAGTGAGGCTTGTTATTTATAGCCTTTTTTTGAGTTACAATACCATGGGTAGATACCATAGGTGGATACCATGGGTCAATACCATGGGAAAATATCACTTACAATACCATGGGTAAATTCCATGTGTGGATGAATACCGTGGGTGGATACATACCATGAGTGAATGAATATCATGGATATATGTCACTTACAATACCATGGGCAGATAAATACCATGGGTGGATGAAAACCATGTGCGGATGAAAACCATGGGTGTAGGCCACTTTTCATTCAGATCATTCCTTCCTCCTTAAGAAGAAATGGTCTCCATTGCATGAGTTCCCTCTTGAGAAGCCCTTGTTTAAAATGAAGATCCAATGAAGAGAAAGGTTTTGTGTGGTTAACCCATAATCGTGATGAATGAAGATCCTGTAATGCTTGTGACCAACTGTGATACTAATAGTGTGTGGCCTAGCAAATGAACTTCGTTGAAGTGTGGTTTTGTGGATGATGCAAAACCATGACAAATGAAGATCTAAGAATAGAGATGCCCTATAATGCTTGTGACCAACTATGTTACTAATAGTGTGCGGCCTAGCAAATGGACTTCGAGGAGAAGGATTTTGTATCGTTGACGCATAACCGTGATGCTTATTTTTGATAAAGTAGAAGGTGCTTACATAACTTGGGGTGGGAGGGCACATCTCCAAATAACCCAAGTTGAATGTTGTTATGCTAAAATTTATGAATGTGAAGCAAGTTCCTACTAAAGCGGGGTGGGAGGGCACATCTCTAAAGGGAACCCGCTCTGAAAGTTGCTCCAGAATGAAAATGGGCATAACTTGATCAATATAACTCAGAGTGTTTATTATAACATATTTTTGGAAATGGAATGATCATGCTGAATCTTTCCATATGTTTGAAATTGTTATATGAAGACTCTAGACTCTCAGATTCGTGCTGGAACTGTCCCGTTGTCACAAAATTTCTGAAAAAAAATTGCTAATTTTAAATCAACGATAACTCCCTCGTCCATACTCCGATTCGACCGATTTTATTTTTGAAATCGGGTGATTTTTCAAGAGGAGTCAGATATATTACCATTTATCTTAGATTTGGTACTAAAAACTGCAAAAAATGATAGGAGAGCCGCTTTCCACGAATTGTCATCACAACAATTTCTGCAACATCGCTGATTTTGAATCAACGATATCACCCTCATTTGAAGTCAAATTCGGCTGATTTTTTTTTTGAATTTGGTTATTTTTCACAAGGAACTCAGATATGATCTTTGTTTTTGTAAAATTTTCACCAAAATTTTCATATCTAATCTGCAAACACACCACCCAAAAAATTCATGGAGTTTGCTGAAGATTGTTGTAAAACATTGAAACTGAAATATGCTTCAAACCCTAATTCCCATGGATTCATAACATGAATCTAATACCACTAATACAGATCTTGCGGGGAGGCCCCCAAGATCTAAAAAATTGAAATGGATCTGACAAGATCTGCAAAATTAAAATGTCAGAAAAGAGAGAGAAGAATACACAGGAAATAAAAGCACAAAGAATGTTTTTATTAAAGCTGAGAATAACTGTAGAAGCTACATTGTGGTGGATAATATCTCCTTTTACAAAGTGAGGCTTGTTATTTATAGATTTTTTTTAAAGTTAAAATACCATAGGTGGATACCATGGGTCAATACCATGGGTAGATACTACTTACAATACCATGGGTAAATTTCATGTGTGGATGAATACCGTGGGTAGATACATACCATGGGTGAATGAATATCATGGATATATGTCACGTACAATACCATGGGTGGATAAATATGATAGGTAGATGAAAACCATGTGTGGATGAAAACCATGCGTGTAGGCCACTTTTCATTCGGATCAAACACTTTGAACATAACATGAAAAACAATGTGTAATAAATATTAGACAATAGTTTGTAGTGAAATATGTTAGCAATATTACATGTAAGCTACAAACACAATAACATAATATGGATAGTCTGCACAAGATATTGAAAAATTAAATCTAAAATAGTATAACCATAAAATAAATACATACAAACAAGATATACTAGCATGTAAAAGTTGGATAGAAAAAAATAGTGTACAAGATTTCATTATGGGGGCCCTCCATGACTTAGTAAGCACACCAAGCAACTACCAATGGTTTGATATCAAAGGAACATAATATATTATATGAAATAAACTTGAAGAAAGCTTCAAAGTTGAAGTTTGAGCTTACTAACTATTTCTTCAATTTCTTCAAATTACAGACATTTTTTGCAAGCACTATTTGCTTGCTTTTATAAACAAGAATAGAACTAAAAACCAAAAAATACTCTTTGCTAATTATGATGGCTTATCTTGGGTATGTAATAAAATAAAATCAACCTTATTCATGGCTTAGATGATGGAGAAAATTAGAAAAAGTCAAATTAGAATGAAAATACTAAACCACATATTGTGGTGAAATCACAACCCCCCAGTTTTAACTCATCATCTTTGTAATAATAGTGGGGTCCCTTTTCATAAATTTTGGCTAAAAATCCTCTTAATATTTTCTTTTGGTTAAGTTTACGACGTTTTTGCGATATCTTTGTTTTCTTTGGATTTCCCTTCTGGTTGTTTGACTGTGTTTAATTTTACACTATTTGTTCGTCAATTCTCATTTCATCTCATTTGAATTCATGGCTTAAAAATGGTGCTTATCTGAAGTTCATTTTATCATATATATATATATATATATATATATATATATATAGATATATAAATTTTAATTAATTAAGATTAATTAGCTAACCTATCTTAATTAAGATAATTTTAGTTAAATTGATTATTTTTAAAATTAACTATAAATTAATTAAAATTAATATTTAATTTTTAATTTTTAATTTTTAATTAAAAGTATTTTTTAATAATGTTGGATCCCAATCTCAGTAGTTTATTTCAATTTCATTTTTAAGAAGCTTACGAGATCTTAGATCCCAAAACTAATTAATAGTGGCTATAGTGTTTTTTTGTGTGAGCCAAAATTACATTTAAAAGTGGTTGTAGTTTACATAAGAGGAGAAGTCCCACCTCACTTCACCTCACCTCCCTCTTCCCTCCATATCTCTCCACTATACTTGTCCCTCCTCTCCTTCCTCACCTCTCATTGTACCTCACGCCTCTCCTCGTTTCAGAGCTTTGATTTTCTTAACTTTTATTTCTTTTTCTCCTGAAATCCATACCCGTAAAATCTTACCTGTCCCTCTTCCCTAATCCAACTTCATTTCAGAGCTCATGCTTCTTGTAACTTAATTATAAAATACCTTTATAATTCTCCTCCTTCCTAAATCACAAAACTTCCCTCTTCCCTTCTTCTCCTACCTCACCTCCCCTCATTTCAGGCCCTCCCCATTTAGGGAACTCCTCATTTCGTATCACTAATTCCTTATGACTCCCGAAATGTCCAGCTCTAAAATTCTGGTTAATAACTCTCTTTTTAATTCCCTTGTATCCCACTTTGATTCACCAAGGCCCATTTAAATGGAGCCAAAAAAACAACTATAAGCCTTTTTTAATTAAATAATATTAATTTTAATTTAATTTTGTAATATAATTAATATATCATTTAATTAATTATAATTGTAAATTAATCTTAGTTTTTATAATTTTAATCATTTTGTATGTGTTTAATTAATGTAATAATTTTAATTAATTAATTTTAATTATATAATTAATAAAGAAATTATTAATTTATTTTAGATTATAAGTTTTAATTAAAAAAATATAATTTCCCCATACGTATTCTTCGAGAATTCTCATAATTTTTGACAATTTATTTTTGGAGAGACATATCTCAATATTTACTTGGTCAAATAAAGGCCATAATAGCTCCTTGGAAATCTAAGACTCGGGAGAATAATATGAGAATCATAAGTTTAGCACATTTAATCATTTAATGAGCCAAAAAATTAGTAGAAGAGAAAGTGACGAATTTGCAACAACAATTGGTTTTTCCTAATTTGATTTGGGAAAATTTCATTGCCTTCAAGAAATTGTTGCCATTGATTCATTCTCGAACAATACTCATAGGCTAATCATATCCATTTGAAGCAATCATAGTATGTAATTTCTTTGGATTTTATTTATTTTAATTTAGCAATTTCTTGAGAGTTTATTTTTTGATTTCTAATTTGCAATTTAATTTAATTTAATTTTGGTTTTGATTGGTTTGTAGTAGGAGATGAGAGAAAAAGGAGGAATTTATATCTCTAATTTAGGATTTGGAAATCTACTCTCAACAATTCTCCATTGTTGGAGATTCTTGTAATTATTAAATAGTAGTCTTGAGAATGAGGACATGGGTTCCTCTTCTTTGAAATTGGAAGCTTTGAAGACAAAATTATATAGGAGATGAGAGTTGTAGGTGATGGGAAAACTTCATATCTGAGGTATTAAGGGAAAATTCTGTGATTTTTCTTCTTGTTCATTTTCACTTCTGTAGTGTACTGTGAGTTGAATTACCAGGAGAGAAAAAACATTTTATGTTCTGAAAGAGAAGATTATTTTGCACTACTGTAAGCAATTTCTTCAAGGAGTTGAAGCTTCTCCTGGACTACAAAAATATGTAATGAGTTTCTAGTATGATTTTAATAAATTTTCATTCCAATGCACTATTGTTTGTATTGTAAGTTAAACTGCTAGTACTAGAATTTCTCTATCTGATTTTAATTTATGTTCAAAATAACGTATTACATTATGATTGAGTACTATTGTTGTATCAATTATTTTATTCTATTGAAGTTATGTATAAGTTATCTCTAAGGAGCATAGCAAAATTAGAAGTAATAGGAATTCATTGAAATAGGAATTTAGTAAGCAATAACTATTTATTGTTTAAATACATTCCCATTTTGTTTTCTCTTTCATTAATTGAATGAACTACTTCTTTAATCTATGAAAATTATATAATGAATTCAATGATATAAATAATCCCCTTCCCCTGGTTATTTAGTTCAATTTCTCTTGAATTGAGAGAAGCCTGTCATTTTCCAATTCAAGATAGGATTAGTTTTTACTTTCATTTTAGAGTAGCTTTGCATTTAGATTCATTTTTTCATTTCTAGAAGTCCCCTTAAGTAGGGGAAAACCTTAAGTTGCAGAAAAACTTAGTAGATATGATTTCTCTCTTTCTGTTCATATGTAATAGACAAACTATAAGCCAACATGGGGAGAGAGGGAAAAACTGGACCCAACTCAACTAGTTTGTGTCATTACACAAACGGATAAGAGTCTAATTTGGGACTCTGACCGGGTGGCCTTCCTTGGTGTTGATGAGGTCATTTTTTGCCATCAACATTTTTGGCACTAGAAGGAGGGCATGCATTATATTATTTCTTTAAAGATTTTGTGTATAAATTTTTATCTTATTTCAATGGATCCTTTTAAGCGACCACTTTGGAGTTTCTTGATTGGACTTCCACCTGCTTCAAATCTAATTGAGGTAGTAAAACTCTTGTCAAAGGAAAATTTCAATGGTAATAAAAATGCCTCTACTTATGAACACATTATTCAATTTATTTTAAATTTTAAGAATAAGGATGGAAATATATATTTTAAGAATCAAGTTCTTGCTCCTATATATTTCTTGCCTCTACTTGCTCCTGAATATTTCCCTGTTTCACAAGTAGATGCTAGTAATAATTTTAATCTTACTACCTTGGATAATTCTAGTGAAAAGGAAGTTGCCTCAAATCAGTCCTAATTGTGATGTAACATTAGTTGTAACACTATTGTAAATTTTGATTTGATTTTATTATTTTTCCTTCATTTATTTTGGTTGATTTCAGATTTGTTTTCTTCTTCTTTTTTCTATTTTTAGATGTCCTTTGCTGGCATATTGAGCAATTAAGTGTTGAAAATTTGTAATGTACATTGCTAGAATGTGAAAAATAATTTCAAGTTTTAGATTATGACCATGAAGAGTTGTTAGTCTTCCAATTCCATTTGATGGCCATATCTTATCTACTTAGTTTTCCTTTTATGGTGAATTTTCAACATGAATGATCTCTTTTCAGTACATTGATACAATATGTCCAATCTCTTAATTTAACCAATGATATTTTAGTAGATTCATCAAGCTCCCATATGAATTTCATTGATACATTTGAAAGTTGTTTGGAAGACTCAGTTCTACCAAAGATCACTAATGAATTGTTTCATGGATGGTCAACCTCTCCTTCATTTAATATCTTCCAATATCTATCCGCTACTCATACATATTTTTATGATCCCATTAATATTTGGTTGGAAGAAAACATTCAAGAGAATGTGATTGTAAAGAAGCTTATTTTTGTAAATAAGTTAGCAATAACTCTACATACTGCATTTAGATTTATTTTTGTTGCTATAATAATTTTATTTTTGTTACTGATTTTTGAAATGTACATACATGTAGGAAATAAACTTATGGAATGGGTACACTGTAAGTATGATTTCACCTAGTTCATTTCTACTATTTATATTAGGATTAGGAATAGATTAGTTTAGGTTTATATTCCTTTTGTGTTTGTATTTATTTCAATATTTCATCTTTTTCGAATAAGCAGGTAATGAATCCTATGCATTAACATTAATATTCACTTAAGTTTTTGTAAAGAGTATCTCAGAACATATTTACTCTTACACCAATTTTTGGTAATCTAACTTGTTACTGTTAGATGGAACAAAGTACACCATGTAAGGCCAATTTTACCCTAAGTAAAATTGCATTCAGTATGAAAAATAACTTAATAATCCTTAATTTATTAAGTTGTTTATGGTCTAAACAAGAAACCCCATGAGGAAATATTGAATAAATCCACATTTGTTTGATTTTCCTCAAGGCATAATTAGTTAGACAACATTTCAATTAATATTCCTGGTCATATTTAACCCAAAACAGGAAAATTAATTAGATAAATCATTATTTATCTTATTATTTTCTGGGAATAATTATTGAAACCTTATTTAAATAATATTCCTTGTTAAATTTGACTAAATCATTTATAAATAATTGAATAAATCATTATTTATTTAATTATTACTCAACCACATCCTTAAAATAATAAATAAATCATTTATTTATTTATTATTTACAAATAAAGGGATTTGACCAAATTCAATTTCTTTTTCCCTCCAACAAATATAATAAAATATTCCATAAAATTTGGATCTAGATTGGGTTAATAATATTTTAATTATGCACCAATATCTAGACTAACTCAATATTTTGTTATAAATAGAAGGGTTTTTCCATTCACTCACTGCCTTTTGTTGCTTAAAGATCACTTTTGATCTATACTTTTGGTCTAACTTTGGTCCTCCATCATTGTCATATTTTTCTATCTTTTTGCTTGTGAGCTCCCTTTGAGTTCCATTTTTGCCTGGGTTTTCTACACCATCAAGAGGGAGAGACCTTATATTTGAAGTGCTGAGGGCATACAAGAACCCATTCGATTGAGGGGGACTGGCAACATATTTCTATGTTCCCTTCCCAGGTGTCATAAATAAAACAATTATTTAAAAATATTGTTGTCTTGTCTATTGGATGCACGTAGAAACTCTTTCTTTTATTTACTGCTTAATGTCTTGTACTTCATATATCTAGATTTTGTAGCATTTATCTTGGTCAACTAACTGCAGATCTAAAGAAATTGGCAGCCATATTTGATGTTAGGGTTGTTTGTTATGCACATCTAAAGTGAGCTCTTTTTGTACACTTGTGATTAGAATTCATCCTAACAATTGGTGACTTTACAAGGGTTTACGATTACGACCTCTACCATTTTTCAGATCCCTGGATGACTATCTGCTTCAAACCCTAGGATTTTTCTTCAAATTATTTTTTTTATTTTCTTGATGTTTTTTTTAACCTATAAAACTCTAAAACAATAAAAATTCTAATTTCCATGTGCTTTCGGACCTATTGCGCAGGTGACAGGTATCAGCTGCAAATGAGACACCAATTTTTTTCTGAAACTTGCCCCCGAGAGTGCTAGAAGTGAAGGTCACACTTTTTGGGCCAAAACCTGTGACCTGAACCTTTAGAACATAGAAAACAGCCCCAAACCTATGACCTCTGTAGAAATCAGGTCAGAAACTGTGACCTCAACTTTTTGTGGGAATTTTTCTGAGATTTTTCTAGGTTTTTCTGGGCTACTATTCAGGCTTGTCTGACCTCCGTCTCCACCCGTTTTGGACCTGTACTTGCTCTGTTTTACTCGTCAAAGTGAGAACCTAGCCCCCTAAGGCTTCACTAAGCTTCAACCTTTCTAGGAGGAGTTTATTTGAAGCAGGTCATCTGAAATTTCAGTGTGTTCAACCATTTTTTAGATCTGATCATGTACCTTTAGATCCATTTCAGATTGGTTATTCATCCATCCAAAACACCTCTTTTCAGTTTTTTTTCATCCTCCTCTAGGGTTCCCTTCTCTCACCTTCAGTTTATAGCCTTTCGCCACCGCATTTGCAGAACTTTTTCCTCTGTTTTTGTTGTTGTTTTTTGCACCTTTTTCCAACATATCTATCCTTTAGATCATTTTCCCTCTCGATTTTAGATCCATTGGCTATTTTAGTGTGTTTTGACTAGATTTTTTCCCATCCATAGACTAGTTGCTGATCGGCCTGCCTCCTTGGGTTTAGATTGATGCATATTTAGCTGTTTATTTTCTATTATCTTTAGTTTCCTTTATTGTTATTTGCAGATTTATTTATAGTTATACAACACACTTTTTTTTTTCTCTACAAACATCTAGGTTTAAAAATTAAAATTAACACACTTAACACACACACCCTAAGTGAAGAGTGCCTGGTTAACACTGCCATGCAAAGACTATCACATTGTAATCATTTGATCCTGCACCTCTCTTCCCTTGTTTCAACATTGTAATCATTTGATCTTGCACCTCCTTACCCTTGTTGGTCTCTCTTCCTTTTGTGATCCATGTTTGTTCTTTCATCATTGCGCCCCCAAGGTGTTTATCTCGGAGACTTCATGGCCTTCATCGTCAGTTTCCATTAGGAAGACTTCCTCCTCCATGTACGATTCGAGTTAGTCCTCCACCGAGTCCCCATTCCGACTCAGCTTCTGGTTCATTGGGTTCCCCTTCTAGTTCCATGCCCGGTTCTCCCCCTATCACCTTCACCATATCTGGTTCAGAACCTAACGCTGGTGCTAGCCCCGGTCCTAATGCTGGGAATACTACTAGTAGGACCGTAACATGAACTATCCTAACCGCTCCCTTGCTCCCTTATATGGCAGGCCTAAGTCTTCCCGATTTTAACCAGTTTATCGATGACCTCTCTACCCTATACACCATGACGTTTGTTCGTCTGATATGCCAAGCAGGCTCCCTTTTGACATCCCAAAGTTTTAAGGTCTTGCTGGAGAAGATCCTACAAACCATGTTCGATCTTTCCACATGTGGTGTTCGTCTAACTCCATCACTGATGACTCTGTCCATCTTTGGTTGTTCCAACATACACTTACTGGAGAATATTATAAGTGGTATGTTGACCAATCCTCATCCTCTCATATTAATTTTGCGACTATTGCCCGGGATTTTCTCTCTTACTTCGAGATTCCCCTTTGTTATGACATAGGTACTGAACTTTTGACCTATTTCCATCAATTGTCTGCAACCCACCTATCCAATCATCTCCATGAATTTCGGAGAAGAAAGAGCCTATGTCGAACCCAAACCTTCAAAGACCGTGTCTACATGGACTGGTTTCTCAAATCCCTTTTGCCTACTATCGGCAAAGATCTCGCATCTGATTTCCCTCAGACCGAAGAAGCTTCTCTCCATATTGCATTAAGATATGACTTGATCTACGCATAGTCTAGTTATGTTTATACCGTTTTACTTAATATTCCTAGAACGGTGGTGCCAACACACCGGGGGCATCGCATGACACCGACGGTGTCGTTGGAGCCCTTTCTCATCCATACAGTCATCCTCCCATGGGTTATGGTTTCCCTTAGGGAGGGGCCAGCTCCTCCAACACTTTCCCCCCTCCCGGTAGCATGTATCTAGGATACGGCATGCCTCCTCCTTTTTCTCAACATTTTTACCACAATTTTTCCCAACCACCTTATTATCCGTATCCACAGCCTGGTGCTCCAGCTCCTCCAGCCTTAGCACCCCCACCTCCCTTGCCTTCTCAACCCTCGCAACAACAACCACCACCCTCCCAGGGGTAGGTGTATGCACAACAGGATGCGACTAATCCTCCTACTTACAAAAATAAGAGGAAAGGCACCCAAAATCAATTTTCCCTAGGTAATCTAGGACCCAATCCCCAAGGGAATGCACCTAACACTACTAACCAACAACAGGGAACTCAACCCAAGCAGGACAAACATGTTCGCATGAATAAGTCATGTTCCTGTTGCAGTCTCTATGGTCGTTACACCCATGATTTTCCTCTTTTACCTCAGATGCATCAGATGTGGGAGACTCAAGCAACATCACATGGATAACAATCCTCCCCTTCAGTTCATCCCAATGCTGCAGCTATCCAGCTGGCTGTGTTTACCAATCCTTTCCCTCAACAAGGATTCGTGGCTACCCAACCACCTAAAGGTTAGGGGGCCACTCAACCTCCTCCATATGGTACCTCTGATTACCATATTCTCATGATGAACTCTGACCAACCCATTATCGTTAACCTCAACCATTAGACTCGGTCTCGTCAGTACAACAAGCCTCCCACTACGTCTACCCCCGAGCCCCTTTCTTCAGGTTCCACAAAGACTCTTTCGACAACCAATGGTCCTTTAAAGATACCTCATCCTAAGGCAGAGGTTCACACTAATATCCCCAAGGGACCATGCCAAAACACTGCTTCTGGAAAATTTTCCCATTCATATAGTATAGTAGATGATTTGGCACAATCTCCTACTACCATCTCAACGCTAGAACTCCTCTACTTGTGCCCTTCACAATGAAAAGATCTAATAACTGCCATGGGCACTGTGGATCCTTCAGATGATCGTTTTATTGTCTTCGATGTTGAATGGTCATAACATCCTCCCCTTCCTACTTCCATCACCTTCCAAATCCTCGTCAAGATCCAGAATACCAACGTCTCCCATTGTATCATTGATGAGGGGGCATCCACTTGCATGATGTCTGCTTCGGTTTGGAAGCTTCTCAGATCACTTGAGTTGGCCCCTTCCACTATCACCCTCCGAGCGTGGGATGGCCACTCTTTCCAGCAAATTAGCTTGTTCCGCAATTGTCCTATTACTCTTGTGGGCAAGACTATTTACATTGACGTAGAAGTCGTGGATGCCCCCTTAGATTACAACATTCTATTGGGTCATAGCTACACCTATGCGATGTCTATTGTCCCATCTACAGTTCACTAAAATATTTCCTTTCCTCATAATGGAAAGATAATCACCATTGACCAATTGACATATTACGAGCCTAAGTCTCAGACCTCCCCTAAATCCATCATCTGTTCGGTGGCCAATAAGAAAACCATTGAACCTTTGATTAGTGTCTCACCCGAAGTATACAAAGACTCCTCTTTTCTTGGATCTTTCCTTGGTCTTTCTCCTCCTATCTTTGATCCCAGCTCATCGAATGTTTGGATGATGCAATCGTATCGGGCTTCCCTCAAGCGGCCCGCTTCGACTAGTTAGCAGCCTTGCCCTTCGCAACCTACTCCTAGCCCTTTGACCCAGACTTCAAGACCCCCTCCTCAAGGCCCCTTATCTCCAGCTGGTATCCATGACCCTCTCTACCCTCTTGGCATGGTTCCTCCTAGCCTTAACCATCTCAGAGCTATCCCTCCTGGCCATTACCCCACTGGTCAGATACCGTTACTAACTCCCCCTCTTGGAGTGTTTTCGATACCTATTATGGCTACCATATCCATTTCAAATTTGACCCTAGGGATCCCATTCTGATACATTGATCCCCCAACCACTACCCCACCTGGTCAACCAAAAGCTTATCTTTCTTTCATCCCAGTTCAATTGGTCCCCATGACCCCTCCCTTTGCTACCATGCGTCATCCACCTCAACAGGAACTTGCTCCTGTTGCGATAGCTTCAGAAAAAGGGGGGAAAGCTCGCAAGAAGGCATATAAAGACAAGGTTTCCTCGACCAACCCTAATCCTCCTCAGTCTCTAAAGCATAACCCCCCATGTGCTTTGTGTCGGTCATGCCACCCATCATTGTCTCGAATTGCCTCGTATTCAGCCCATGGTCAATGTTTCTTTCCCCGAGTCTACGGTCCCTCAAGCCTCTGTTTCTTCCTTGTATATAGCCAAGAGCCCTAAAACTATTCACACTAACCAACCTTGTGCTTTTTGTGATCTGCATGGCCATTATACCCACCGTTGTCCACACCTCACGCATTAACACGCCTCTTTGGAGGTATTTCAGGAGTACAAGATTGAATAGAACTAGCCACCTCTCCCATCCTTGCGTAATATCCTTCAGGCCAACTTGAGGATTTACTTACTCCCATTGACATCCCCCCCCCCCCCCCCAAATATAATAAAGTATTCCATAAAGGTTGGATCTAGATTGGGTTAATAATTTTTTAATTATACCTAGAATAACTCAATATTTTTTTATAAATATAAGGGCTTTTACATTCATTCACTATCTTTTGATGCCTAAATATCACTCTGGATCTATACTTTTGGTCTGACTTTGATCCTCCATCATTGTCATATTTTTCTATATGTTTGCTTGTGAGATCCCTTTGAGTTCCATTTTTGTCTAGGTTTTCTACACCATCAAGAGAGAGAGATCTTAGATCTGAAGTGCTGAGAACATACAATAACCCATCCCATTGAGGGGGACTGGTAACATCTTTCTATGTTCCCTTCCCAGGTGTCATAAATATAAAAAATCTTTAAAAATATTCTTGTCTTGTCTATTGGATGCATGGGGCAACCCTTGCTTTTATTTACTACTTAATGTCTTTTACTGCATAGATCTAGATTTTGTAGCATTTATCTTGGTCAACAAAATGTAGATCTAAAGAAATTGGCAGCCATCTTTGATGTTTGGGTTGTTTGTTATGCACAACTAAATTGATCTCTTTTCGTACACTTGTAATTAGAATTCATCCTAACATTTACCATTTAATATTTTTAGATCATATGCATACTTATGGTGCACTTTTTTATCTCACTCCATTACAACTAAGCATTTTTGAAATAATAATTTCTCAACCAATGCTAAGCAATCTCATTCGACACTTTTCCGCCTCTACCACTCTTGTTCCTCAATATGAAGTTGAAAAAAATTAATATCTCATTAATTAGTAGTTAATTTAAATTAAAAAGTATATGATGTTGGAACATATGAAAAATCGAAGATAATATACGGGAGAATGTTGAGATATATAAGGTAAACTTACAATTGGATGCTTCGATGTATGCATACACATGTTCATCTTCATATTTTGTTAATTTTCTCTTTTACATAATTTTACTTCTTATTTATGTTTTTCTTCTTTCGCATGTCCTCATTCACTTGATTTGGAGACTTGATTTTTACTAGAAAATTTAATTAGATTTAGAAATAAGCAAGAAGCTAGAATATTTAAAGTCACAAACATGTTCAAGGAAGTATTTGATTTTTCATTAGAATTTTTGTACTTTGTATAAATGCTTCTATATATATATCCTTTCTTTGCAAATTTGTGAGATGAGTCAATAATCATATTCTTCCTCTCGTTGATGCAACTAAAATAAAATACTTGAATCCTTCTTGCTCAAATATGTCATAGGTCTAAAACTTCTCGCATTTTAAATCTTAAATCAAATAAGGCCGATAAGAAAAGGAAAATTGCAAAAAATATTGCAACAAGTAGTAAAATCACTTCTATCCTTCTTTTCCCATTCTAAATCTTATATTTGTCGAGTTGAGTTGAACCATTGCATCACACTTGTTCATCTTGTTTCCACATTAGTCACATTTCTTCCTCCTAAAATGATATAGAGCCTCCAATTGGTAAAAGTTAGAAACTAGGTCATCTTCTTTTCATTTAAATTTTAAGAGAATAACATTTCTGAGATATTTTCTTCGTGGCTTTGAACATGTTGGTTTCTCTAACTCTCGAGTCCATATTATATCAGAATTATTTTGAAATATTTTCTGAGATTTATCATTCTAGAACTCAATACTTTGGAACCTCGAAAACACATTTTATTGGAAGTAATTTAAAATATGTTTCATGATTTGTAGCCTGAAATCCATGTGCCCTTTCCTCGATCATCACACCCATTTTTCTTGTTTTCACAATAAAATGCTTATTAAGGAATTCTGCCCAATTCATTGTCTTTACTTGGACCTTGTTATTTAGAGTCTCATAAGTCAATTCAAATTCCAAAATATCATTCAATATTTTCGATACAATATTTATTCCCCCTCATGCATATTTACTGATTTTAGACTTATTTTCTAAAAAACGTATTTTCAAAAAAATTACGATATTTTTCCTTTGATATTCCTATTTCTCTCTATACTGAGCTTCTCAATATCTCGAACCTGTGATATATAAAACTATTTTAATCTCGTAATCCTTAGGCCAACTCATTCAGTTCGACTCAGTCACCATGATCACATGGAAATCCTCATTGATTATCTTTTTATGTCATGATGCTTTATTAAATCCTGACTTCCATGTTACCTTGGTATTTGAGAAATTGGATTTGTTTTTTTTATAATTTAGTCCAACATCCAAGCATTCATTTCTCGGGATGACAAGGCGACTTCAAAAATATCCATTATTTATGTTTTGTGCAGATGGATCCTATCGTTGTGCCTTCATTGGACATACATATTCACATCAATAGTTCATCCTCTTTTTACTCTTCACAACAATTTTCTTGGCTAATTAAAAGTTTTTCACTTGTGGCCTGCTTATGTTTTTGTCTTTTTCTCAGTATTGGATTCTCATCTCAACATCCAGATCATATTTTAGTGAGCTTCCTTGTTTTATTTTTAAGGAACTCTTCATAATACACTATGGTAATGCATCAATTGGTAAGAAAATTTGGAATATGAAAAGGTAATAGATGATGGGCAACCTATTTTTTAATTCTCTTGTGGTTTTCTTATTTATAATATTTCGCTCAATATTTATCCTACAAAATATTTAAGTCCTCTCCATACACACATAAGTAATACATAGGTTGGTGCTTAATATTTATTTATGATATTTTATGTAAACCTTGGAGTTGATATGAAATCTAAAAGACAAAGAGAATAATTGTCGCTGCAATTCATAAAGAAGCGCATATACATCTTAATTTCTGATGGATTTTGTGCACTTCTGATTCCTTGAGCATGAAACATTATTTTTCTAGCTTTACTGCTCAATGTAGTTTAGATTTAATAAGTGATTAGTTTGGGTCAATGAAAACTTCAAAGAGTACAATTTCTTCATGCTTTTAATTCTAGTCAAAATAAGAGGTTATCTTTTGATGGAGAAAATTGATATTTCTTAGGTAAAATTTTAATGAAATTATTCAAACTGTAAGTCTCATTTTCCCATTTTGAGTCTTATTCTATTTCTTTACACTTTTTTTTTTCCATTTAATTTTTAGTTTTTCTGATTTTAAAATCAGTTTTGTAGGTCTTCACGAACTTTTTCACACCTCTACCAACTCATATTTGACACTCATTTTTCTTGTTGTTTTCTTCTATGTTTTGGAAGTTCTATAATGATTCTCATAAGTCAAATAAATTTGAGAGTCCCTAAACTTTCAATTTGTTTTACAATCATTTCTTTTACTAGAAAATTGTTAAGATGTTTTCATGCACGCTTTTCTTTAAAACAAGAAAATTTGCAAATGGGAGAAACCTCTCATTTCGCTTCATTTTACCTCATGAATGTTATTCACCTTATTGTTTATGAGCATAATTTCTTATAACTATACAAGATATAATTTATTAAAATATTAACATGAGACAAACACACGCATGCTTTGGATTTCTTTTATTTTTCCCTTCCTTATTAGTCGTTTTTGGAGTTTTGATGATTTCTTCTTTTGATTTGGTTTGGATTTGTTTTTACTTTTGTTGATTGGTTTTGGATCGATTTTGTAGATATTACCAAGATTCATGTAAAATTAATTTTTCCATACCCAACATTGGTTGGCATACATGGGAAACTTTTACTCTGTCTATTTCAATGGGTTTCATTTACCTTCAAAGGATATTTTATGGAATCTTAAAGCCCTCCTACCTGAAATATTTTTCTTGAAATAACACACATCCTTTCTAAGTGATATAGCTCATCTTTTGAAAGAAAGAACTCACCTGATTTTAACTCAATGAAACCCTGCCATCCCTCCAATTTGTAAAAAATCCTATGAACGTTAGTTACAGGGCAGAATATGGACTCAATATTATGGAAGTATTATATCCATTAGAATAAGTGTATTTTACCATCCCACCTCTTTCACTCAGACACATTATAAACATAGCTCACAAATGTGCTTATCAAAAGTGGTATGAAAACGGGAAGCATGGGAAATACATGTAAACCCATATGGGCTATGGACATTCACTCAGAGAAGGGGCATGCTTATATACATAAAATATAAATTCGTCGACATACTAACCAAGCTCGATGGAAATGAAACAATGTTAGAGAACATTCATATCAATGGATATATTCTTTATAAATAAACTCATATATATACCTTCTTTTATTTCTCATACAAAGTAATATTAAATGTTAAACATTTCCCAAATTTTAGATGCATGAATTTAGACTCAGTCTAGTATGAGTACTTGTATTTTTGAACTTATATTTCTTGAATCACTAATGTGGGACCCATGAGAAAATATTTACTTTCTGGCGGTTTAATATAATTCCTCACTTTTAACATTTGGCAAAGGTGAAGTTCATGATATTTTAACCAAAGATGATTGATTCTTCCCCGTGTGTTCCATTGTTGTGGTGAAGTAAAAACCCACCCATTTTAAAATTAATATATTTATAATAATAATGGGAACCCTTTTCGTAAATTTTGGCTAAATCTCCTTTTAATATTTTGTAATAATCATTTTCAGGAATTTCTGCTATTTGGTCCTCAAGGACGATGTATAAGGAAGCAGATGTAAAAATAAGCTAAAAGGGGGCTTGGATCCCCTTGTTAACTCATTAAAAACTTCTCTTCCAGAAGTGGAGCCCAAATAAATAACTCTATATGGGTTATTCAAATCTCCCCAAACTAGATCCCTTAAAGAATGCTCAAGGAGAGAGCCTACAACAACATATGAGCATAATCATGAAGCTCTAGAAAATTGTACATATCAATATATGGAATATAATACAGCCATAATTTTTATTAATAAATCAGCCAAAATATATAGAAATATGTTGAGGGACAAGCCACTCAAGCTACCGGAATAAACCTCCAATGATCAAACTATGAAACACATGAGTTGCTGGAACTGCACAAAATGCCATAGGGTAGTGACAGCGTTGCCTATATTAGAGTAGCTACTGATATAGATGCATAAACATGAAATATGTATTAAATATACAATAAATTCCCAAGGATAGAAGAATGGGCTCTAATACAAGTTTTCTAGCCAATCTAGAAGAGATTGCTAGAAATGTCGGAGAATATACAATGTGACAATTTGACTTGTCACTGCAACTGAATAAAAATATAAAATGAGGTTGTCACAGATAAAAAATAACGATGCCCTCCTTTGATAGTGTATCTAAGTAAAATGCTGATCCCTCTACTAAAAAACACTCCTCCTGATGAGCTCAAACAACCCTCCCAGCAACTGCTAGTCAAAATAACGCAAATCAAGCTGGAAATGGCACTGTGAGGGAAGATGGATGGTTGGCTTGATGCCAATGATATGAAAATAACCCCAGGATTCCTACTCACTGATCCTCAAATGAATAGCTGAGCCCTCCACTTGGAAAAAAGCCAAGGAACAACTCAAGAGATCCTCTGTTGCTGCACCCTACAACACAAAATTATCCTGCTATAGGAATAACGTTGTGACTGAAGGAGGTAGCTTTGGAAAAATTCCAGAATGAGGATATGCAGCTCTAGAACCTCTCCTTCCTTGAGAATGTGGTATGGATTCCCGACCGGGAACACCCTAGTGCTATGCAGCCCTGCACTCTTGCTAAGCAGCAAGAGGAGCAAAGTCTCAACAGACTAAGAAAAATAATAATCAAGCATGAAGAACAATGGCTCTCCTCCTCTCCTTATATAGCAAGTGCTCCTCTCCACCATGGGTCCCATCCACATGTGCCTTCCAACTCATGCATGTGATCCTCATCTAAAACTACACAGTCCATCAAGTAGATACATTGTATCTAGACAGTGCATGTGGACTTGGTCAAAATGTCTAGATCAAGCATGATCTAGTCTTGTTCACACCATGTGGTGCTTAATTTAGTTGTTTTATTCTCCCTATTTACATGAGGAGTTCTTATTCTTCCTTCTTAAAGATTATGGGGCCTTCTTACCTATTTTATTTAATTAAATAAAATATTGCTAAGTATAATGTTCCTTTTAGCTTGAGGCTAAAAATTGGGAACATTATAGTCCTCCCCCTTCAAGATGCTGCTTGTCCTCAAGCAACTGCAAGGTAGAGAAAAATTTCCTCCTCCTCTTCGTGTGGCCTCCTGATCAATAGACCCCACCATAGCTCATCAATATGTGCAATGAATCTATCCTCCATGTATCCCTCCAAGTGTGTAAAACCAAAGTATACATCATGAGATAATAGAAGATGCAAGTGGAAGTCTCCTTGTTTTCCAATGGCCTTATCAAGGTAGGAGTGATGGAAAGCATGGGAAGTATTATTCCCAATGAATGAATCCTTCACCCATGCAATCATCCAAATTAAATAAGCCATCCTAGGTAGCTCATCAAAGAAATTCTCAACCCCGGATCTATGCAACATGTTGGGGCTGAACGGAGAGTTTAGATTTGTCCATCCAATTGGTTTCTCCCTCCATTTATGATAAGTGTGAGGGGGTTGCTGATATTGGGCTGAAATGTCATGGCCTCCACAATTGGCCCAAACCTCCCCATAAAATGAATTAACCATGAAGTGCCTCCTCCAATAACACACTCTCTCGCAATTGCTCCTCCTACATGAAGAGAGAAGTGACATGGTAATCATGGTGTGCCCATTGTTTCTCCTGAAACATACAACATGTGAAAAGGGGAGAATCATACTCCCAACGGGCATCTTCAACTCCAAACCCACTCTCCAAACAAAGTCTCCCATGAGTATACAAACATCGATAACATATGGAAACAAAATACAATGAAAACAAGTTGCCACATGGCAACTGGAGAGTGAATCATAGTTCCATATGAGAAATCAGCGCAGTGCATTCCATGCCTACCTCAAAATAAAAGATAACAAGTGCTTTACTAGCCACTTGTTTGCTGCCACAAACATCTCATAAGTTGAAAACATGTAAGTAAAATTTGGCACCAATGGTGCACACCAAGAAGTATGTGGATTCCCCCACAAAACACCATTAAGGTAGCCAAAATCAATGCTACAAGTAGTTGCAAGTACATCATACAAAATTCAAGAAGGGATGATCCTCCTTGATACAATATGCTGCTCATATAAAGTAAAGAAGTACAAAATATAATGTGAAATTATACCTTCTCTACCATGTACTTGAGACCTTGAGATGAAATGGCTCATATGAATGCTCTTCCTCACCTCCAATGAGTAGGGAAGTGGTTGTGCCAACCTCTCAAAAATTATCTGGGCTATGCATCTGTCCATATGCTGATATAGATCATGTTGAAAGCCCTCCCAAATGAACTCCTCTAGCAAAGAAAAATATGCTTCAAAGTGCATAGCTAGAAAGTCCTCATATGCTGCATGCAATAATGTCTCCTCGATACTGGAGGCTCTAGTCAAGGAGATCCTGCCATCGGTATAGATGACCATCTCATCAGTCATGTACATGTCATCTCTCTTCAGTTCATCAAGAGTCATGCATGCATCTAGATCCTCGGAGTACTCTACTATGAGTTGAGACCTCCAATCTAGATCTACCCTCCCCAGAGACAGCGATGGTAATCTGCAATGTGATGCTCCCCTCATGTTGCTGCCTATTACTTTGACATCCCCCATGCCAAATTCATACTCCAATATGCTACCATTCCCATCATGTAGCTGCTCATGCTCAAATAATGATGGTGTCCTTTGGAAGTTGGCCTCCCATGAGAAGCTGTCATCCACAAGGAATCTCCCAAGCTAGGTCAAAGTAAGCATGAGTGGCCTCCATCCACCCATAAGTATGAAAGAGTCCTCCCTCAAAGGAAGCATCCTCTTCCCCATCAAATCTGTGGAGCATTCATCCTGCATCATGAAGATGCCATCGTCCATCCCTGCAGCAAACTCTGTCAGTGCAGTATAACTGGTGAGAGTGGGTGATAATGAAAATGAGAGAGTGTCTCTCTCCTCCTTGGGTCCATCTCAAACTCTCTGCATTGTGCTAGACTCCTCCAATGTCTTCACCTCTCTGAAATCCAAGAGTGGTGAACCAAGTAACAAGATGCCTCTCATCAACCCTAGATCAGGTGGCCTTCCAGGTGGAATGCCTCCATATAGTGAGACATCAAGATCAGAAGTGGACTGTATGTATAAGAGGACTAATTTGTCCCTCTCTTCACTGCATTATACAGTTTCCTTCTCTTTTTTAAAGACCTTCTGGAATAGATAAGGGTGTATCAACGTTTGATTTTGATCCTTCTCTTCCTCCTCCATCTCACAATCCCCAAAAGTTGCTGCAAATGACTCCAGAATTGTGCCATGGTTCCCACATGTTAAAATACTTCGAATCCCTTTCATAGAAACAAGGACTCCTCCTATGGAAGTAATGGCTCCCCTCTCATCTCCATGTGGTGATGGATCTTCCTCCAATGATACAATGTTGTGGGTTCTTCTATGCACATTCTCTTCACCAATAAATGAGAATACTTCATCATCAAGGAGAGACCCCAAATCTTGGTCATCTCTTGAAGGAACTACCTCCATGTCTTCACAAATGGAAGAGAGCCCTTAATATAATAGGGATCTTGCCCTTGGCAAGCCATCATACATGTTTTCATCCCTTTCGGAAGCAAGGAATGGAGTTGGTTCTATGGTTCCACCCAATGCATGGAAAGTGTTTGGTCTCATCTTCTTCCTCTGTTCTTCCTACAGTACAAGTGGGAAATGAACCATGCTATGGATCTGCATGTGTGGCTGAATGCTCACACCCATCATGATAATATCTAGGGCTCGCTTCATCTTCAAACCCTCTCAGAAAATCTTTCCAATTTTCCCTTTCTTTCTCCTCAAGGTCTTCAATGATACCCTCAAGGGTCTGGAAAATAATAAGGGAAACCTCCTCTTCCATAATTCCTCTTTCATTCATTTCTCTGTACATCTCCTCTTCTAAATGAGGAGCTTATTCTTATATTGGCATATAATCTTGAGCTGCACAGTTCCCTTCTCGAGAATATAAAAATTCTATTCCAGAGATTGACTGTAGGGGAATTTACTGGATATGTCACCTTTGAAAAAAAGGATGAGATCCAGAGGCTACCTAGCCATCTGCAGACTCTTTCTATAGATCTTGAAATATTCCCCTCTTATGGATTCAACACTTTGGCTTGAAGCCACAGGCTGAGCCAAAGATCTTGCTCTGATACCACTGTAATATTCCTTTTTGGGAATTTATGCTATTTGGTCCTCAAGGACGCTGTATAAGGAAGCAGATGTAAAATTTTTTTGAAAGGGGGCTTGTATCCCTTTTTTAACTCATTAAAAACTTCTCTTCCAGAAGTGGAGCCCAAAGAAATAACCCTATATGGGTTATTCAGATCTCTCCAAACTAGATCCCTTAAAGAATGCTCAAGGAGAGAGCCAACAACAACATATGAGCATAATCATGAAAATCTACAAAATTGTACAAATAAATATATGGAATATAATATAGCCATTATTTTTATTAATAAATCAGCCACAATATACAGAAATATGTTGGGGGACAAGCCACTCAAGCTACCGGAATAAACCTCCAATGATCAAACTATGAAACACATGAGTTACTGCAACTGCACAAAATGCTGGAGGGCAGTGACAACCTTGACTGTATTAGAGTAGCTACTGCTATAGATGCATAAACATGAAATATGGCTGAAATATATAATAAATTCCCAAGGATAGAAGAATGTGCTCCAATACAATATTTTTAGCCAATATAGAAGAGATTGCTAGAAATGTCGGAGAGTATACAATGTGACAATTTGACTTGTCATTGCAACTGAATAAAAATATAAAATGAGGTTGTAGAAGATCATAAATAATGATGCCCTCCTCTGATAGTGTATCTAAGAAAAAGGTTGATCCCTCTACTCAGAAACACTCCTCCTGATGAGCTCAAACAACCCTCCCAGCAACTACTAGCCAAAATAAAGCAGATCAAGCTGGAAACTGCACTATGAGGGAAGCTGGATGGTTGGCCTGATACCAACGATATGAAAATAAGCCTAGGATTCCTCCTCACTGATCCTCCAATGAATAGCTGAGCCCTCCACTAAAAGAAATGCCAAGGAACAACTCAAGAGATCCTTTGTTGTTGCACCCTACAGCACAAAATTATCTTGCTACAGGAATAACGCTGTGACTGAAGGATGTAGCTTTGGTTAAATTCCATAATGAGGAGATGTAGCTCTATAACCTCTCCTTCCCTAAGGATGAGGTCGAGATTCCCAACCAGGAACACCCTTGTGCTATGCAGCACTGCACTCTTGCTAAGGAGCAAGAGGAGCAAAGTCTCAACAGACTAAGCAAAATAATAATCAACCATGAAGAACAATCACTCTCCTCCTCTCCTCATATAGCAATTCCTCCTCTTCACCATGGGTCCCATCCATGTGTGCCTTCCAACTCATGCATGTGATCCTCATCTAAAACTACGCAGTCCATCATGTAGATACATTGTATCTAGACAGTGCATGTGGACTTGGTCAAAATGTCTAGATCAAGCATGATCTAGTCCTATTCACACCATGTGGTGCTTAATTTAACTACTTTATTCTCCCTCTTTTCACATGAGGAGTGTTTATTCTTCCTTATTAAATATTATGGGGACTTCTTACCCATTTTATTTAATTAAATAAAATACTACTAACTATTATGTTCATTTTAGCTTGAGGCTAAGAATTGGGAACATTACATATTTTCTTTTGGTTAAGTCTATTACGTTTTTGTGAGATTTTCATTTTCTTTGGATTTCTATTATTATTGCTTTATTTCATGCTATTTTTTAGTAGATTTCCATTGGTTCTCTTTTCATATCATTTGGATAAATAATTTACAAATGGTGCTTATCTGAAGTTCAATGATTTTTACTACTTCGATTTAAAAAAATTTACAAAATGCAATTTACCTTATATATTAATTTTTAATTAATTAATATTAATAAACTAACCTAAATTAATTAATATGATTTTAGTTAAATTAATTATTATTTTTAAATTAAATTAACTATATTTTAATTAAAATTAATATTTAATATTTAATTTTTAATTAAAATGATTTTAAATTGTCTTCGCTCCCAATCTTTGAAGTTTATTTCAATTTCAATTTTAAGAAACTTATGAGATCTAAGATCCTGAAACTAATTAATAGCCACTATATTTTTTTTGTAGACCAAAATTACATTTAAAAGTAGTTGTAGTTTACATGAGTACGAAGGTTCCATCTCACCTCACCTCCCTCTTCCCTCCATATCTCTTTACTCCACTTGGCCCTCCTCTCTTTCCTCACCTGTCACCGTACCTTGGGCCTCTCCTCATTTCAGAGCTTTCAATTTCTTAACTTCAATTTATTTTTCTCTCGAAATCCATACCCCTCAAATCCTCATTATCTCTCCTCCCTCTTCCTTGCCTCGGTCCCACCTTATTTAGTCTCTCATGGTTCTCGTAACTTAATTTTAAAATACTTTTGAAATTATCCTCCATCCAAAATCCCAAAACCTCCCTTTTCCCACCTCACCTCAGTTCATTTCGGGCCCTCCCCATTTCGGTAACTCATCATTTTGTAACACTAATTCCTTATGACTCTTGAAATGTTCACCTCTAAAATTCTCCTTATAACTCCCTATTTAATTCCCTTATGCCTCCCACTTTGACTTTCCTAGGCCCATTTAAATATAGCCAAAAGAACCACTATAACATTTATTTTTCAATTAAATAGTTTTTATTTATATTTATATTTAATTTAATATATTGTGTAATATAATTAATTTATAATTGTAAATTATTTTTAATTAATTTATAATTGCAAAGAGGGCTGGGTTGACTGCAAAGGAGCCCTATTCAGTTTTATTGCACCACACTACTGATTTACTTCTAGCCACAGGCTTTCTTTCAAGTTTCACGCACGCCAAAATGGTTAAAGGGAAAGTAGGGAAGGATAATCATAGCAAACAAACCAATCTAGTGGCTGGACAGAGCCGAAGAGGTAGAAGGTCAAATGAACAAGTGTTGCAGGACATTGCAAAAGTATATGAATCTAGAAACTTGGTTCAAATCAAGACAAAAATTCATGGATGGGAAAAACAAACAGATAGTGAGGATGAATATCTGGAAGAATAGATTTCAAAAATGGATTTCATAACAGATCGAGGGAGCACTCGGGGTCAGGTATCCCTGTTTCAGCAATCAGTGAAGACGTATTGGAAGATGAAATGCAAAGGCATTAGCATGCAAAGAGGAAAAGAGTATCAGTTCTTCAATTCTGTTTGAATTGCAAAAAATGAAGTTGGACATGCATGAGATGTTCAAAGCTCAGATTCAACTGAATGACAGGATTGGAGAGATAGAAAGCTAGGTGCAAAATCCACAACGCTGTGAACAGGCACTGGGTACTACTGTTAAAGATCCAGCACCTGTAGATTCCTCTGAGAATATTTCTAGTTAGATGCTTAGATTTCTTTAGAGTTTTGGAGTTTATTAGTATTACTACTTGTTTTATTTGTAAATATTATGGACATACTGAATTCATTAAGGCTGTAAGTAGAAGGATAAGACAATTTTGGTTTTCATCTGCCTTTAACTCGTTACGGCAAGCGTCGTACGTGTTTCCTCCCAAAAGTTATGCTCATCGTACTTATTTTTGTTTTATATACACTCCTTTCCCTTTATATATATGCAAATAGAAAGGTACCACGAAGCTTAAATAAATAAATAAATAAATAAATATATATATATATATATATATATATATATATATATATATATATATATATATATATATATAATTGTAAATTATTTTTTATTTTTACAATTTTAATTAATGTGTATATTTAATTTAAGTAATTATTTTCATTATTTAATTTAAATTCTATATTTAATCAAGAATTTATTAATTTATCTTTTATTATAATTTTTAATTTAAAAAATAATATTTTGGCTTAGGCATGTTTTTTTCCATAATTTTGGTATTTTTTCACACTTCATCGAGGCATATTTCAAGGTTTAATCGGTAAAATAAAGCTCACAATAACTTGTTGGAAATCTAATATTGAGGAGAATAATTCGGGAATGATAAGTTTAACCGATTTAATAGTTTAACGACCCAAAAATTCAGTATAAGGCAAAGTGAAGAATTTGCAACAACAATTGGTTTTTCCTAGCTTGATTTGGACAAATTTCATTGGCTTGAGAAACTTGTTGCCATTGTTTCACTCCCCAAGAATACTTAAAATGCTAATCAAATCCATTTGAAGCAATTGTGGCATGAAATATCTTTCGATTTTATTTATTTTAATTTATCAATTTCTTGAGACTTTATTTTTTGATTTCTAATTTGCAATTTAGTTTATTTTTATTTTGGCTTTGATAGATTTTTAGCAGGAGAAAAGTTGGAGAATTTCACATCTGAGGTAATTTGGAGAAATAAAAAGAGACCAAAAAGGATAAAAATGAGGGATTTACAACTCTAATTTAGGATCTGGAAAACTACTCTCAACAGTTCTCCATTGTTGGAGATTCTTGTAATTATTAAATAACAGTCTTGAGAATAAGGAAAGGGGTTCATATTCTCTACAACTAGAGGCTTTGAAGACAATATTTTATAGGAGATTATAATTGTAGGTTAGGGGAAAAAATTAGATTTGAGGTGTTAAGGGAAAATTTTGTGATTTTTCTTGTTGTGCATTTGCACTTTTGTAGTGTATTGAAAGTTGAGTTATGGAGAGACATAACATTTTGAGTTCTCAAAGAGAATATTTTTTTGCACTACTATAAGAAATTTATTCAAGGAGCTAAAGCTACTCATGGACTGCAAAATTTGTAAGGAGGTTCTGATATGATATTAATAAATTTTCATTCCAATGCATTATTGTTTGGATTTTAAGATAATATGTTATTGCCAAAAGTTCTATATCTGATTTTAGTTTATGTTCTAAATAGCGTATTACATTCTGACTGAGCATCGTCTCGATTGTTTTATGGTATTTAAGTTATGTAAGAGCTATCTCCGAGGAGAATAAAATAATTAGAATTGATACGAATTCATTGAAACTGGAATGCAATAAGAAATAATTATTTATTGTGTAAATACATTCCCATTTTGTTTTCTCTTTCATTAATAAAATTAACTACTTATTTAGTTGATGAAATTTTTTTAATGAATTCAATCATATAAATAATTCTCTTCCCCTGGTTAGTTAGTTCATCTGCTCTCGAATTGAGAGAAGTCTATCCTTCTCCAATTTGAGATAGGATTAGTTTTTTCTTCCATATTAGAGTAGATATGAATTTAGATTTAATTAGGTATTTATAGAAGTCTCCTTAAGGAGGGGAAAACCTTATTTGCATCTTGGCTAGGCCATAAAGTCAACTTAAGGATCTATTTTCTTGCATGTTGTTATAAAACCATCTCCATAAATAGAAGAGAAGAGAGATCAACACCTTAGAAATCAACCACTTCAAGGGGGCAACCTCCAATACATTACATAAATGAACAATTCTTGGATGATAAAAATGAAAAAACCTCCTTATATATATAGGGGTCCATGGGATCACAATATCATCCTATCCGACTTATCAATAATAATGTAAGGGAACAATAATAACAATATGAAGGTTACAAGGGCACAACAATAACAATAAGAGGGCTACACTAATAAAAATAAGGGACTACACTAGTAATATGGGGACCTAACATGCCCCTCTCCTTTAAAAAAGTGTTGTCCTCAATGCTTGAGTAGCTTTGGATGCTTCTGTATAAAATTCTCATCCTCCCATGTAGAGTCTTCAGTGGGTAAGTTCTTCCACTTGATGAGATACTCTGAAATTGATTGATTTCGTAGCTGCCGAGTTCTTGTTTCCGCGACTGTTTCAGGTTCCAATATGATTTTTCCTTCCTCATTAAGTTCTGGTAATATATTTTGAACTGGAATTTTGTCACCTATAACCTTCTTTAAGCATGAAACATGGAAAACTAGATGCACTCGCGAGGAAGAAGGAAGCTCCAATTTGTATTCCATAGTACCAATCTTTTGCAACACCTTGTAAGGACCATAATATTTCGGTGATATTTTATTATCCTTCTTAGCTTGCTTGAGGGACATTTGTTTGTATGGTTGTAGCCATAAAAATACCCAGTCTCCTACATCAAAACTTCTCTTGCTGTGATGTTGATCTGCTTGTTGTTTCATTCGATTTTGTGCCAAATTGAGGTTATCCTTTAATAGTTGGGGAACTTTCTATTGATGCTCGATGTCATATTCCACTACTTGCACCTTAGAATTTTCTCTTAAATCTGATGTGATGTACAATGGATGATATCCATAAAGTGCCATAAATGGGGTCATTTTTGCTACATTATGGAAGGAAGTGTTATACCAGCATTCCGCTAGAGGTAACCGCTTTACCCATTATGTTTGTTTATCAGATACAAAACAACGAAGATATCCTTCTAAAAATTTGTTCACTATATCAATTTTACCATCAGATCGAGGATGATAAGATGATCTATGAGCTAGTTGAGTACCCAAACAAGAAAATAATTCCGTCAAAAATTTCCAGTAAAAATGGGATCTCTGTCGCTTACCATAATATTTGGGTTTCCATGTAGCTTTTTAATTTTTTCCATTAATGCAGTAGAAATTGTACTTGCTTTAAATGGATGAGATAATGCACAAAAGTGTGCATACTTGGTAAGTCTATCAACTACCACCATGATGACACTCTTTCCTTCAAACTTATGTAAACCTATGAAAAAATCCATAGAAATCTCCTCCCAACATTGACTTGGAATGGGTAAAGGTTGTAGAAGACCCGGGGACTTAATTATCTCAACTTTATTTTGCTGGGAAACCAAACATTCCGCCACAAAATTTTGAATATCATATTTAAGGCCATCCCAAAAAATATATTTCTTCACCCTCTAGTAAGTTTTTAAAAATCCTAAGTGTCCTCCTAAAGGAGAAGTGTGCAATTCCAAAGGAATATTTTGTTTTATTTGGGAATTATTACAAATATATAAGCGATTTTTGTACCATAAAGAATCATTTTTCCAACTAAATGTATCAGATGTACTAGGATCTTACTTCAACTTTTGAATGAGTGTCCACACTTCTTCATCCTTCTTCCATTCATCCCTTGCTTTGGTTATCCAATCTGGTTGGATAGTATAAATTGCACAAAGCAATGCTTCCATCTCTTCATCCTTTCTTGAGAGTGCATCTGCAACAACGTTTAGCTTCCCTTTTATGTAGATGATTTCAAATTCATAACCCAACATCTTTGTAACCCATTTCTGCTGCTCTTTTGAAGATAGTCTTTGTTCCAAAAAGTGTTTAAGACTATCATGATCAATTTTTACCTTAAAGTGCCTTCCCATTACATAAGGTCAACATTTCTTTAGTGCATGTAGTATTTCTAATATTTCCTTCTCATAAATAGCTTTCTGTAAATATTTTCCTTTGATTGGACGACTTTCAAAATCAATGGGTCTTCCTTCTTGCATTAACACAACAGAAATTCCATTTCCTGAGGCATCACATTCCACAATAAAGGTTTTTGTGAAGTCCGGTGTAGCTAATACAGGTGCTAGGAACATTGCCTCTTTAATATGTTCAAAGGCCTTAGTTGCTTCAGGAGTCCATAAAAATGCATATTTATTCAATAATGTTGTTAGAGGTGCTGTTATTCTCCCATAATTACTAGAAAACTTGCGATAATACCTTGTTAACCCAAGAAATCCTCACAACTACTTTATGGATATGGGGACTTTCCATTCCTTAATGGATTTAATTTTGTTAGGGTCTACCTTCACACCCTCGTGAGATACAATATGACCGATATATTCCACCTCTTGTACTCCAAAGAAACATTTGGATGTTTTTGCATATAATTGTTTCTCCTCTAATAGTTTGAGCACCCTGTCAACATGTTGAACATGATCCTTCCAAGATTTGCTGTAGATTAGTATGTCATCAAAAAATACTAGCAAAAATTTTCTAAGGAAGGGTTTGAAAATAGAATTCATGAACCCTTGAAATGTAGAAGGTGGATTGGTAAGGCCAAAAGGCATGAACAAAAATTAATAATGACCCTAATGAGTTCAAAATGTTGTTTTCAGAATATCTTCAGTCTTCATTATAATTTGATGATATCCTAAACGAAGATCCAACTTGGTAAAATAAATAGCACCATGTAATTCATCCAATAATTCATCAATCACAGGAATGGGAAATTTTTCTTTAATAATGAGCTTATTGAGCTCCCTATAATCCGAACACATGCACCATGATCCATCCTTCTTGTGCACCAATACTACTGGAGTAGAGAAATAACTTTTACTAGGTTGAATTACACCAGCTTCTAACATTTCTGCAATCATACGTTCAATTTCACTCTTTTGGACATAAGGATATCTGTAAGGCCTGATGTTTGGAGGAAAACTTCCTGGAATCAAATGAATAGCATGGTCATGATCACGAATAGGTGGGATTCCTTTGGGAGTACTAAACACCTTGGAATGATTGTCCAAGAATTTTTGGAGCTCTGAAGAAATAGATGATTTAGATGTTGAAACTTCTATTGAGAATAATTGTGCAATTATACCTCATTTTTATTTCTTCAGAAGCTTTGTCATGACATTATAGCTTATTATCTTTTCTGGCTTCCCTATGATACCTCGTAATTCGATTTCCTTTCCTTCCGAAAAAAAAAATCAAGAAAAATTCTTGAAAATTAAAAGCTACTGTCCCCAAATATTGTAACCATTGTACTCCTAGTACAACATCAAGATCTCCCATTGGAATGAAAAGCATTGGAATATTCAATACATTTTCCTCCATGGTTAACTTGATATTATGGCATTTTCCGAATAAATTTATAGTTCCTCCATTTGAAACCATGACTTGACATTCTGGTACTGGGTATAGGAAACAATTCAATTCCTTGGCTACCTTATAATAAATAAAATTATGGGTCCTACCTAAATAAATCAACACTATTAAATTTTTCTTCTTGATATGTCCTTCTATCTTGAGAGTTTGAGGAGTGGTAATTCCTGCCAATGCATTACATGATATGGTCAGACTCATTTATTCTTCTTCTACGGTTGGTTTCTTGTGTATATCCTCTTCTTTTGAAGTTTATTGTTCATTTTCTTCCTCCTCTTCACAATCTATGTAAAATAATTTCTTCTTAGTACACTTATGACCTTTAGTGTATTTTCTATCACAACTATAACAAAGCCCTTTTGCTCTTTTTTCTTCCAATTGTTGTGGTGTCAACCTTGTAGGTTGTAGAAGTCTAGGAGTAACAGTACTTCCATATTTATATATGTGAGTGGTAGGCTTCCTTGTCGCCATAATTTTACATTCAATTTTTCTTGCCAACCTGAATGTCTTCTCCAATGAGTCAGGTTCCCAAACACGAAATTCATGTTGGATGTTATCCTTTAAAGTCATTATGAAGACATCAATATTGTGTTCCTCTAGAATATTAGTTACCCTTATATTCAATTTTTGGAAGTCCTCAATGTGCTCCACCACTAAACCCTTTTGTTTGAGGTTTATCCATTGGCTAAAGAAGGTGTTTGTATTTGTATCCTCATAATGTGCCATCATTTCCTCTGTATAAATTGACCAAGTGACAATTTTTTTATGGGAGCAAAGCCATCAATACCATACAAATGTATTTTGTTCTAAATGTAAAGTTGCAATGCATACCTTTTGTGTGTTTTTCACATTATTGAGATCAAAATATTGCCCCATATATAGTATTCATGTTATGGGACCCTTTCCATCAAACTTCCTCATATCCATCTTTGGAATACGGTGGTTCTTCCATCCAACATTAGAGTTTATGAAATCACGATTAAAATTTATTTTGTTCTCATCATGAGTTTCCTCTACTATCTTATCGGCATTAGGAAACATTTCTTGTATCAACTTTGTCAAACCTTCCATGTGTGCATTTAGATCATTCTTCCTATTTTCCATGTTGTCTTTCATGTATCCATATTAGCTTCCATGCCAGCTTCCATGCCATCCATCTTATTTTCCACGCCTTTCTTCAAAGCTTCCATTTCATTTTTTGTTTCTCTTTGCGAGAGAAAAATTTGGTGCACTTACTCTTGTAATTTTGATATGTCATGCTGAAATTCTTCATCTTCATGAGTCATAGTAGAGCCTTATAAAGGCTTAATGGGTGTTGAATTCTTTTTAGGAGGAATTTTATAACCGAATACTGATATCTATTCTACAATATGCCCTTGGAATCAATTCAAACTGATTTTTCACACAAGACTTATGCAATTCGAAAAAAAAAATACACACCTCTTTATTGATTTTGAGGAGCTCGATATTTAAACTAAATTATCAATGTGATTTTAGATCTTCAATATCTGAAATTCAGCCTTGTAGTAGCCCTATTAAGCTTCTTTCAATTGCCACAGGTGTCACCTGATTTGGATTCTTCATGACAAAGTTATTCCCAATCTCCCACAATGGCCTAATTATGGACTGGTTCAGTATATCGAACTTGTAAGGCATGCCACATGTCATTGTTTCCTCATTCGGCTCTCAAATTTATAAAAAGGAAACTATAGTCTATGTAATTGCGGCCACTTTTTACAAAATTCCAATTCGATGCTCAAAGTGAGAGTTATGATGATTTTCCCAGGCTCACCACTTTTGTTATAGGTCAATTTGGGCACCATTCCCAATGACCTAGTTAACTGGGTAGCATCTCCAGGACTGATGATCAAGAGGATCTATCATTCCCTATCATTTCAGTTGCTATATGCTCTAAGACAAGAAAAATTCATGAATCAAACAAGATTTTCATCAAAGCAAGGCTTTTCCATGGTTTGAAGCTTATTATTAAACATGTGGGAGCTCACCAACACAGGCTCTAAGGGGCCTAAGTGCATTTCATATGCAGGTAGCTCCATTCTGGGCTGCTCTGAAAAGCACTTCCCAATATTCAAAGGTGCATTGGTTAGATTGGAAGAAAAATTCTCATTGTTCCAGAATCTCCACTTGGCCAGTGTCTTCTAGAAGGGTTCACATTTTTCATGCTTCGGATCCAAGTGTCCATTGACATCTACATGACTAGAAAACATGTATTTCCTATTTTAGGAATGAAATTTATTGCAAAAAAACCTACAGTTCATCTGTAAATTGAACATAAAGCTAAGTGTTCAAGGAGGAAGATTTTGGATAGAGAAATGCTAGAAAATTTTCAATAGAGAGTTTGATTTGTGGAGTTGCTGGTGGAGAGGCTTATGTTGTGATGAGACTAAGGAAATCTGCTGGAAGGTCACGATGAATCAGTCACTAGGTTGTAACCTCTCCTTCTATCATCAATAAAGAGTACTTCTTGTTTTTCCCTACATGCATCCATGTTTACCTTGATTTTCCATGTTGTAAAATCTTTGTTGATGAATGTAGTTTATGCTTAACTGATTTGGCTAATTAAATTCAATATATATCTAGATTATTGTATATTCTGCTATTTCAGTGCTCTTTCTTGCAGGAAAGATTCATCTATTTTAAACCGCTTGAAGTTGAGGCTGTAGTAGAAGCGACAGAAAAGAGCAATTTGGAAGTGATTGAAACAAGTAAGCATCCAATCCTCTCTGTATATCTATTCTGAGTTAGGAAAAAGGGTAGTGCAGTCTTTCACCTATTGTGCTATACTAGACACCAGTCTAGGGAAGTGTAGTTTATCCATAGATTACAATTTTGGCCCAAAAAATTGGCGACTCCACTGGGGATAATTTCTCTTGAACCTTGGTGTTTTAGTCTCTGATCTGCTTTATAAATCCACCCAGTAGTTATGTCACATAAATATTAGAAATTTTCAGAGGTTAATTTGTAAATTTAGTGAACCATAAGGTAGATTTTTCTTTGTTCACTACACTCAATGCACCCTTGGTCAGGGCACAGTGCTTTGGAGAGCACTGTCTCCCTTGTTAGCTTGCATTGCAGAGCATTATCTCCCTTTGGAGACTGCATTGGATCCTAAAAGGAACAAATCCCCTTGAATCTAACTTTGTATTTTGCTTCAGTTCTTTTTGCTAACTTGTTCTGAAAAGTTTAATGCTCTATTTGAGTAGTAACTCTATATATTTCTTCTCCTTTGATTGAAAATTTGTTCAATGTTGTTTTAAAAAAAATTTCATTATTATTGACAAGTTGATTTCAATATATTTTTTATTGTCGCATTAAGAATCATTTGCTTTCGAAATAGGAAATTGTCATAAAGTCTTCATTTCCTTGATAGGAGAAATTATTGCTGAAATCTTTGTTTTTCCTTCAAAAGAGAAATTGTTGTTTGTATTCTTCATTTCTCAAAAGTAAAATCATTTTGATTATCGATCTAGTGCACCTAGTTTTCTTTCTGCATTCATAACATTAAGAAAATTGAAAAGAAAAACTTGCATTTGCATGTAGGATTGTGTGCTTTTTGCAAAAGGAACATTAGGAAATCTGCATTTAGTTTGAGATTCATTGATTTTGTTTTGTTCATTGATTTTTTTTCTCTCAAATTATTTTGTCTCTTCCCTTAGTAGCTAGATATTTCATTGAAAAAGCTGAAAGTGAAAGTTTGTTTATCATTCTTAGCTTGCATTTTAGGAATTTCATATACATCATCATGGTGAACCTGAAAGGAAAACTGTTAAGCAAGATCAACATAAAATAAATCTCAATTTACTTAACAACGCTTTGGAACATTAACGATAACATTTAGAGGTCTAGGCTAGAGACGTGTTCCAGCATCGTAAAACATAGCAGCTGTCATTAACTTGTCTGCGATACATTCCAAGTGTCATACCTCACTCCATGTACGTAAGTATATCGTAGCTCGTCCACGTACTTTCGGGTATATTAGGCGGTGTTACAGTATGATAAGTATAAAGGGGTGCTCTCATTGTGCGGTTTCACATCAGACAGTGCTAATATGGACTTGGGCCTCCACGTACCTTCGGGTATATTTGGGATGACAAAATTTAGGTGTTATCCATCCATAGTGAACCGAGTCGGCCGCCTTGAAATTGTGATGCACCGAACACAACATTCAGGGAGATTACCTGCCTATAATTTTTGGTCTGCCAAGAGGTATTCTGCAGTTCACAGTTTCCTGGTAAACCCTTTTTCCTAGCATTACCCTCTTTTTGTTTATTTTTTTTTGGATAAAATAAATCAGTAATCGTGGAAGAACATAATCCTACCCCCCATCGTTCGCTTAGATTAGCTTTAAAACCATCTTTACCACCAGAAGTTATTTCTGGTAGGTGAAGGCGATCATGATCTGTCAAATCAAGTACAATTCATGCCTTTGGTGAAACATCATCTTTTAATCCAGAGTTAGCTCAAATTTTTTCCACACATCTCAGTTCATTTACTGTTGTCGAAACGAAGTCTTCAAAGTTACCCGTGGTCACGATCCATTCAGTCGCTGAGACCATACCTCATGGACCCGACATTTTTCAATCACATATTAATCCAGATCCTGTCTCTTCTTTGCCAGAATATCTGAATCCTGGAGCTGTTCCTACCTTGGTCATCCCACAAATTTCTGTAACCACTGAAACTCCTATTTCACACATTCAACTGTCTGAAATATATTTTGGGCCTGACAGTGAAGTTCTTCCTCTTGGTTAAATCGCAATTGAATAAATTCCTCAACCTGATAGACCTTTACGTCAAACCCACTTTGGGGGAGACCTTTACCTGTACCAGTCATTTCCTCAATTATTTCCATCTACTTTTGTTGATCCTATTTCCATTCAATTACCCGTCGATTTTCAAGGGTATACACTTGGTCAAACTACCATGTCTAAACCAACATCTTTGGTTGGGTCTGTTGTTCCTATTATGTCATCTCCTACCCTCGCTACTCCGTCGATGTTCACAACATCACCAGCGTCATATTTGCATGATGGCTCTTTGGTCCCAACAGGTTACAAATCATTATCTGGCACTTTCTCTAGTGCACCTTCATGTTCATGGTCTTTACCAATGTCATCATTTGATGTTTTAGCTAGTAGTCCTATAGTTAGTACTGAACGACTTGATTCATTAAATCCATCATCAGGGAAATATCAAGCCACTCATTATGGGTCAAATCCTTTATCAATTGGACTCCCAACATTCGGTGAACAATATTTTCCGTCTTATTATCCTCCTTATGCTGGGGGGCAACCTTTGGTTACCCAATATGACAGTACTCAGTCACATTTTGGTCACACTAATGTCAATTTAAATTTTTGTTAATGGCAGCCCACTCTATCTATCCAACCACAAACATTTGTCCAATCGTATCAACCAATTCAACCTGTTACACCAACTTATATATCACCTTTTAATACATCTATACCCTTGTTACAACATAAAAATCTTGTTCATCAACTCAATATCATCAAATTTTGGGTCCACAAACTCAAAATCCTTTGGTTAATTTACAACAACCTGTATCAGGGATCATTTATTCACAAGCTAGTCCACCCTTTAATAGGGTGTCACAAACACAATATGGTTATACATATCAAATGAATCCAACTTATACAAATTTGGGTTATAATCTTTGTGGACAGACCCCTTGGCAGCCACAGGCGCAAATTCCGCAAACTTCATTTCAACAAGTAACATATCCAGGTTTTGGTCAACAACACTCTCAAGCTTTTGCCATGAAAAAGAACCCCTATCTGGGTTACTAGCAACAAATCCCATATGCCGGTGCTCAAAGACCCGTTGCCCAAAAAATTCCATCTTATAATGGCTATGCTCAACCTGACCTTAATTGACAATTTCCTTTTGTTGAAACCTTGGAATTACTAGATTTAAACCAGTTAACTAATGATCCTATCAGTTATGCTCCTAGATGGCCGGTGATACCACATAAATTACCCTCTGACATTCCTAAATTCAATGGAAACCCTGGAGAACACCCATCAACTCATGTTATGACTTATCATTTATGGTGCTAATCAAATTCCCTAAATGATGATTCTGTTTGATTACGTCTTTTGCAGAGAATGCTCACAGGTCTGGCAGCCAAATGGTACATTGAATTACCTAGAGCTTCATTTGAAAATTTTACTGCTTTGGCTACTGTATTTTTGACACATTTCTAGTTACCGATCAGATACGAAATTGGAACTGAACTCTTGAACAATTTCAATCAAAGTAATGCTACTCGCATTTTAGATCATATTCATGAGTGGCGTCACCGTCGACGAATTGTTAAGACATTTGTTCCTGATCAGCTGCTTGCTAAATGGTTCATCAAATCCTTGTTACCATCTATAATAGGGGATGTGGCTAAAGGTGGTGTCATCACAGAAGAGCAAGTCATTGCTCATGCCCAATATTTATACTTAATTTATACTCAGTCTGGCACACTCTATGAGAAAATACCAAATGCACTGCGATCTAATTTCAATGTTCCTCCTCAAATAAAGGACTCTCATGCCAGAGATGGAATTATAGGCACTGTAAATACACACAACACTACTACATCTGATCTTGCTCCTACCTCTGAAATCAACGCTGTCTCATTTGACAAAGGAAAAAGTGATAAGCAACCAGGAATTAAGAAAAAGGGGAAATCATAGAAAAATCAAACTTCTAACCCGCAGGAACAATCATATGATCAACAATCAGGACCACGGAAACCTTGTTATCCATGCATAATATGTAACGAGGAACACTTTGTTAGGGATTGTCCTCACCATGCTGAAGTCTCAAAAATCATCAGGACTTCAAATGCATCAGTTGTGTTGATAGACCCATTTCCAAATCCAGACGCAAATTTGGTTGCTACGGATCCATCTCCTAGTTCCCAAGTGTTAATGTTATCTAGAACAAAACCTTCACAAGATATTTTGGTGTCGACGCAGAATAAAGACTATGGTAGTTCGGCTGATCAACCTACTACCTCGACAACGAATCCATCTACTGAATCAGTACCACCTTATGTTATTACTGAATTGATGATTAAGCCACCAAAGGGAGTAATTCATAAATCAACATATAATCCTCGAGCAAGAGCTGCACAAAATTACAATATAGTTGAATATTTGGCTCAATCCCCTTCAGCTATGTCTACTCTTGAGGTATTACAAAATTTTCCCTCCCAGAAGCAGGTTTTATTTTCAGCCATTGGTGGAATTGATCTGACTGATTCTAATCTTGTTGCCTTTAATCATATGGGCTATGTGCCGCAACTACCAGCAGAATTGGCATTCTCCATCCAATTAAATGTTCTCAATCACCTTGTTCATCGCACTATTATTGATGAGGGAGCATCTACATGCATTATGTCTCTAAACTGTTGGAATTCACTTGGCTCGCCGCGATTATCGCAATCATCAACAACATTGAAGGCTTTTGATGGAAGAAAATATAAACCTTGTGGTATTATTAATAACCTGCAAGTTGAATTAGGGGGAAAAATAGTAAGTATTGATGTTGAGGTTGTTGATGGACACCTTGAATATAATATTTTACTTAGAAGACCATGGGTATATGCGATGACTGCAATTGTTTCTACATATTTTAGAATGGTTGCATTTCCTCATAAAGGTACTATTACAGTGATTAATCAGTTATCCTTTTTTGCCTCCGCTTCGCAGGTAACTGGCAGCATTCCGTATGTTCACTTACCCCAAATAGAAATCTAGAACATTGGCGTAGGACTCTTAAAGGATTCCACTCTTATGGGAACCTTTGCATTACTGCCACCCGCAACGTCGGCAGAAATTGCAAGTATAGAGACCTACTACATGATCTCTTCCACTCCATTTGGCTTAAGGAAGAGTACGGGTGATTCTGATATTTCTACGCTGGATGATGTTTTACCACTCAGCCTTATTGAGCTACAATAGCAATCAATCTATTTATCTTGGGTGGAAAATCCAAAATCAGCATCACCGAATTTTTGGGTTGATCGTTCATTAGATTTTGGTACTTCATCTAATCCATTTTCCTCATAATTTTTGACAGATGAAAATATTTTGGAAGCTATGATGGAAAAAGGAGAACCATGGGAAGATTATCATCATCATTCCCATCTTCCAGATTATGAAGAAAATAATCTTATTGAACTATATCACCCATCCATTCAAAATTTATTTTTGAATTCTTTTCTGATTAATGTAATTGAATATGAGTGAAATTTATCAAATATTGAATAAACGATTTCTATCGATATTTCAACTAAACCGAGCATTGTAGAAAATATTCATGTCGGTGTATCTCGTTCTCCATCAGAACTTGATTCATATTGCTCTCTTTTTCGTGAATTTCGTGACGTATTCACTTGGTCTGATGAGGAAATGCTAGGCATAGATACTAATATAGTTGAACACACTATTAATATGTATCTTGATGTCAAACTGGTGCATCAACGGCTTCATCCTGTTCATCTGAAGAAAGCCACTGCCATCAAAACAGAAGTTGAAAAACTTCTGTGTGTTGGTTTCATTTACCCTGTTCCACTAACTGAGTGGGTTTCCAATATTGTTCCTGCTATGAAAAAACAAGGAACCATTAGAGTGTGTGTCGATTATCGGGATGTTAATTAGGCTTGTCCAAAAGACAGCTATCCTACACCCTTTATCGACCAGATTATTGACGATTGTGCTGGATGTGAAATATTTTCTTTCATGGATGGATTTTCCAGCTACAATCAAATCAATATCCACCCAAATGACCAACATAAGACAACATTCATCTATCCTTGGGGCACATTCGCATATTGGAAACTTTCGTTTGGTTTAAAGAACGCTAGGGCAACTTTTCAGAGAGCAATGGATTATGCTTTGAATGACATCAAGCACTTTTTTCAACCATATCTAGATGATTTACCAGCGCATTCACGAAAACAAACTAATCACCCGATGCATTTGAGAGCCATTTTCTTATGCTGGTGACACTACAAGATATGCCTCAATCCGCACAAATGTGTTTTATGTTTCTTCTAGTCGATTGTTCAGATTCCTAGTCTCAAAAGAAGGAATTCAAATAGACCCAATGAAGGTACAGGCCATTCTTAATTTTCCTGCGCCCTCAAACTTACTTCAGATACAAAAACTTCAATGAAAGGCTAACTTCCTAGGAAGGTTCATTCCAAACTACACCGAAATGGCTAAAGGATTTAGTCGATTATTGAAAAAGGGGGTTCGTTTCCATTGGGACCAAGTTTCACAAGCTTCTTTTGATGCTGTCAAGGACCATCTTATCTGAGCATCATTAATGTATCCTCCAAAGTATCAAAATGATTATTTCCTATATATCGTCGCGGCTGAAACAACCATCGCTATGGTTTTGGTCCAAGTAGAAGATGGAATTGAACATCTGATCTATTATTTGAGTCGTAATATCAATGATATGGAATTTAAGTACTCGTACGTAGAAAAATTTCCTTGGCAGCCGTTCAAGTTGTCCAAATATTTTAGCATTATATCCTGCTCTGAAAAACAACAATAGTTTTGGATTGCATCCCCATGACTTACATCTTATCACGTTAATTGTTGGGGGGGAAATATTCAAAATGGATCATCATTTTGCAAGAATTTGATTTGAAATTCAACAAATCCAAGTCAAAGAAGTCTTTAGTTTTGGCTGAGCTTCTCTGTGACCTTCCCTGTGATAGTACTGCAACTATGTCAAAACCATCTATTCCAGATGAGTCTCTATTTCTGATCGAATCATCTGATCCTTGGTATGGGGATTTCATCATTTATCTCCAAACCCAAAATTTTCGACCTAATACCTCTCACTCGGATCAGCGACGTATTCGATACCAAGAAAAATATTATCTGATCATCGGCGATACACTTTATCATCATGGTGTCGATACCATTTTAAGGAGGTGCCTCACTCATGAGGAGGCCGAAAAAGTGTTAAATGATTTTCATGCTGGGGCTTCTGGTGGACATTTATTTGGTTATGCTACCACTCAGAAGATACTCCATGCTGGTTACTTTTGGGCTACTATTTTTCAAGATTGTATCCTCGCAGTCAGAAGTTGTCATGCATGCCAGATTTATGACCATAAAATACACAAAATTCTAGTGCCAATTCATCCTGTTGTCTCTGCTGGACCATTTACGAAATGGGGTATCAATTTCATGAACTATAACCCTCCTTCATATGGGGGACATAGTTATATTATTGTCGTAGTCGACTATTTTACCAAATGGGCCGAAGCGATGCCTAAATTCAACAACATGGGATAAACAACTGCATTGTTTTTCTTCAACCATGTTATTGCACGGTTTGGGGTCCCACAGACTATAGTGACGGATCATGGGAATAATTTTCGCAACCATATGATGTCTGAATTGACAGCCAAGTTAGGATTATCGCATGATAATTCTACTCCTTATTATCCACAATCGAATGGATAAGTTGAGGCTATTAACAAAATTATTAAACGAATGCTTCAGTGAATGATATGAGTCTGTAAAAGGAACTGTCACTTCATCCTATATTCTACCTTGTGAGCGTATCGAACCTCGGTGAGAAACGCTACTAGATTTACTCCTTTTCAATTGGTGTATCGTTTGGAAGCTATCTTACCAATCCAATGCGAAATATCATCGTTAAAACTTGCAATAGAATTGTTACCTGACACCTCTAAATAAGAAGTGCATCTCCTTAACCTCATCCATCTAGATGAAACACATCGTGAATCCCAATTGGCCAATGAATTTCATAAGAGATGTATAAAGGTGCAATACGACAAAAATTTCTAGCCTCGCATCTATTCAGAGGGTGACTTGGTCCTTCTTTACGACCAGGAAGCTGATAAATTAGGTACAGGGAAATTCAAGCCGTTATGGCATGGCTCCTACATTTTCAAAAGAGTTCTTGCTAAAGGTGTCTATGAGTTAGTTGATTACAATGGGATTTCGTTGGCGCAGCCTAGAAATGGGTTGTATCTTAAACGTTACTATGCTTAATCATGAGCGTAGTAATTTTTTGTATTATATTTTTTATATGTTGTTGATTTGCATTTACTATCTTAATTTTTTTTTTAGAATTTTCTTGACGTTAGTAATCCACTTTACATTTTATGGCAGATGTCTGAATCTTCAGAACCATTTTTTGGATATGCTAATGGTGCTAGTCATAGTAAGCAGAATTTATCCTTTGCAGTGTGGGCCATTTTCGCTCCGAACGACGAGTTAGTGAGTTTTCAAGGGATTTGTATTGGTAGATCGATGAACAATATCGCTGAGTATAGCATGTTGATCGAACTACTCTCTGATTCCATTTCATTTGGTATTAACTGAATAATCATCAAGTTAGACTCACAACTTGTGGTACTACAACTTAGTAGTGTTTATACTGTTAGAAATCCTACACTTCTTAGATTGTTCTTGAGTTCCACTTTCGGAGAGACATTTTGATTTCATTCAATATCAAAACAATTCCAGACATCTGAACACTTTAACTGATTCATTAGCTAATCAAGTTTTAGATAGACATTTGCGACATAGGTAAAGAAAACATTCACATCATTGAATAGGATTGCGCATTAAACATAGGAAAAACTATGAAAACATATAGACAGATAGTTATAGGTTTTTAAAAAATTTGTGCCCAATATAGGTTGGTCATATGACCCCAAAATGTATGCAAAAAGTCGTAAGTAAACTAGTCATGCTCATGATAGCACACTATAGATCTAGCAATCCTATGGAGCAACCGCATCCAACGATTAGAAACCCTAATTGTGTGTTTCTAGAGTCGCACGGGAAGCTCTTCGATCCGATAATCCAAAATCCTAAAGGTCAACCCCTCTATGTGCTTTTGGATCTCAGCAAGAGTCTCAGCCATATCAATTTCCTCAAGGACTTCTCTCCCAATAGCCCTCTCTGTTGGTACATCCGCTTCGCGCTCTAGTTCCTCTACTAGTTGAATGCGACCGATATCTGCATTACATTAAAAAAATTTGTTTAGTCTTGGAAAGAAATCAAAAAAATTTTTTTTTTTATAAACCTTATAAAAATAAAAAAACATGGTCAAATAAATCTTACCTATTGCACCCCATTGAGCACCTTATGGTAAAACTAGATCTGGATCTCCTCGGAAGTCGATGCCTACATATGCATATTCATTGGTGGTGACAATCTGTTGCCTGAACCAGGCGAAGAATGCAGTTGAGAACACGATGGTCGATTGGCCTAAATGCTGACCCATGAGTTCTACCCATCTCTGCATTCGAGGATCTCTAGGACTAGATATATCTAATGTTACATGTTGTGGCTACATCAGTGGAATCCATTCCAAAGCAAAGGAGATAATGATAGAACCATAATTGAAATTTTTCTTCCTTCCTCCCTTTTCTTTATTCATTTGTTCCTTTATCTGAGATAGAACAACTTTAGACCAGTTGAAAACTATTGGCTCTAAGCATTCCAATGCATACTGCATATATGATTTATTTGCCACATGGAGTGTAACGGTGCCAACTAGTTTAGCAATCGTGAATAGGATGGTTCTCAGAGGAAAATCCTTGAATTCATGGATGTTTATTTTTCCATTTTTGCTAGGTTCTAACCTGGGATAGCAATACTTCATAACATAATCCCTCACTGTTTCTCCTCCAACGGTAGATCCTGTGAGTGAAATCGGCAAACCTCTCCTCGAAAAACTTGTGAGAAAATACACATCCTCAACTGTTATGGACAGCACTTGATTTTTTATGTGAAATGCCTCTATCTCTGGATCCCATGCTCGAACAAGGAACTCCAAGAGTTCTATATGTTGCCTCATTCCCGACAATTTAAAGTACTTAAGCAACCCGCAATCTCTTAAAGCTCTTACAGTACTCGGATCATTCAAGGCAATCATATCTTTTTCTTCATGTTCTCTTTCTCTCCATGTGATCGTCATTATTATCCAATGGAAACCTGAAAATCAACCAAAAGATCCATTAGATACCCTTCATTGCAAAAAACTAGGAAAATTTTAAGCACATCTTGAAAATAAAAAACATAAACTGTGCCCAACACACTCCCTAGGTGAAGAAAATGCATTGCACATGCAAGTACCCTTCACTATACCTGCTATGCAATGCATGTTTCAATGTACAAGGGTGCATTGCCCTCATTTTGGGAAAAAATTACCCCAGGGGCCTCAAAACCCTAAAAATTTGTAAATAATGGAAATGAAATGACCCCTAAAAGAAAGAGGAGGCTTTTACTACTGACCTGGATCAGACGGTGATGAAATATGTCCATAGAAACGATCACAATCAATGACTGAAGTTCAGGGGAAAAATTAGGTTCAGAGCTCCAAAATGAAAATGGTAACTATGGAATGGTAAAGTGAATAGTGAAACTGCTTTATATAGTCATTTAATTACTTCCAAGTTAAATTTATTGCTATTACTATGGTTTTGTTATGTTTTTATCATGAAACAAGTATTTTTAATCCATTTGTTGTTGTTTTGAATAGGAAATACAACTGACGAACATATTAGTCGTGCAGATTTATTTCAAAGAAGGACTTGACCACAAAGCATACTTTTTCTCCTTATTTTTCGAGCTTTGATAAAAATGAAAAAGGATTTGAAGCACACTTTTATCTCTTTTTCAAGCTTCGATAACAGCAAAAAAGAACCCGTGGAGTCTTCTTTCAGCTCTTTTCAGACTCTGATAATGTGAAAATATTGCCAAGCACTTGACATTTCGAGCTCATTAAAGTAAATGAATTGATATCTACTCAATATAAGTTTAACCCTTTTCCGGACTGAGATGGATTATTTACGAAAAAGGAATACCTTGGTTAAACATGACCAAAGAGGTTCTTTTAGATATTATTTTACACTTTTTCGGATCTGAGAGAAAAATTTACGAAAAAGTACTTTTGGAGTCCTCTTTCGTCCTCTTTTTCAGACTCTCTAAACATGAAAAAGGACGGGGTTTTCACTGTCGTTAAGCTTGTTAAAACATAAAATAGCGACGGGCTTGTCAATCATGGCAAGAATCGAGTTTCATTCATCACTAGACTCATTAAATTATTAAATAGTGATACTTTATTCATTATTCTCCCAAAGGGTTGAATTATAGATCAAGAAAATGTTATCCTCCTCAAGCTTGTTAAAAAATAAAGAGGTACTGGTTGACAAATGACCGGGGAAATTTTGGGAAAAGGAAGCAAAGTTTCTTTTTGGTAGAAAGTCGCTCTTGAACATGAAACTTGTTTCACTCCATGTCTGTGACTGTTTGGGTTGGGTAATCATCTTGACAGTTCATTCACACCTATGGTTCATCATACCTTCACTTCGGTTTTGGGTCAATGCTGCCAACTCATCACAGTGTCGCTGATATGTTCAAGAGAAGTCATCCAGTGATTTAGAACTCATCCATATGCAATACTCATAAACCTTCATTTTCATGACCGTCATCCCTGAAAATTGGTATATCAAGTCATACCCTTTTCTCCGAAATCAGTAACTCGGTTTTGCAATAAAGTGACTTCCTGTCGACTACAAATCAATATCTAGGAAGTTCACTTAGAAACATTAGATTCCAGTACCATGAGGCTTGTTACAGCATCGAAAATATCCTCACTTCTGGACTTTTGACCGAAAGATTTTGTTTGGCGTTCGACATCAAATCATATATTCACGCGTTACGAAATGTACTGCAGTACCTTGAGGGCCATTTTCATTAATGGTGGTTCTCTTGCATTTGTTAACATCTTTTATTATTGGCTGGTAATCAAACGATGTCTTTCCATGTTCGACGAAAAATCATATATTCGCATGGCTAGACTTGTACCCGAATGATCGAGTGAATGAGATAAGAAAACCCTGGATCTAGTTTCATCCATCCAGGCTGCGATTTTAGGATTGTTGTACACATCATCTGTATGGTGACCTTAAATACAGATTTTCATCCAAACATGGGCCTATATCTATAGGCGATGTCTACATCTAGGCAACATTCCAATGTAGATGAATTTCTGAATTGTGTACATGTTATTATATTGTTTTATGTGCTGACTATGGGAATGCCTACCCTCAGCAATTATGATCAATAGAGGATTTATCATGATGTAATGTATTGTAATATTGATGTAGGTGACCGTTTCGCTTTGTTTCCAGTCTCATCATAGTGTAAATCATCTCAATAAAATGTTCTTATTATTTGGATCTCATGCTTTAGGGGGCAATTGTTATAGGTCAATTTTGGCACCATTCCCAATGACCTGGTTAACTGGGCAGCATTTCCAAGACCGATGATCAAAAAGGTCTATCATTCCCTATGATCTCAGTTGCTATATGCTCTAAGACAGGAAACATTCAAGAATCAAACAATATTTTCATCAAAGCAAGGATTTTCCATGGTTTGAAGCTTATTATTAAACATGTGGGAGATCACCAATGGAGGCTCTAAGGGGCCTAAGTGCGTTGCATATGAAGGTAGCTCCATTCCGGGCTACTCTGTAAAGCACTTCTCGACATTCAAAGGTGCGTTGGTTAGATTGGGAGCGAAATTATCATTTTTTTGGAATATCCACTTGGCCAGTGTCTTCTATAAGGGTTCACATGTGTCATGCTTCAGATCCAAGTGTCCATTGACATCTACATGACTGGAAAACATGTCTTTCCTATTTTCGGAATGAAATTTATTGCAAAACAACCTACAGTTCATCTATAAATTGAACACAAACTTAAGTGTTCAAGGAGGAAGATTTGAGTAGAGAAATGCTGGAGAATTTTCAATAGAGAGTTTGATTTGTGGAGGTGCTGGTGGAGAGGCTTATGTTGTGATGAGACTAAGGAACTCCACTGGAAGGTCACAATGAATCAGTCACTAGGTTGTAACCTCTCCTTCTATCATCAATAAAGAGTACTTCTTGTTTTTCCCTACATGCATCCATGTTTACTTTGATTTTCCATGTTGTAAAATCTTTGTTGATGAATGTAATTTATTCTTAACTGATTTTGTTAATCAACTTGAATAGATATCTAGATTATTGTATCTTCCGCTATTTCAGTGCTCTTTCTTGCAGGAAGCATTCAGCTATTTGAGATCGTTTGAAGTTGAGGCTGTAGTAGAAGCAACAGAAAGGAGCCATTTGGAAGTGATTGAAATAGGTAAGCATCCAATCCTCTCTGTATATCTATTCTGAGTTAGGAAAAAGGGTAGTGTAGTCTTTCACCTATTTTTCTAGACTAGACACTAGTCTAGGGAAGCGTAGTTTATCCGTAGATTACAATTCTGGCCCAACAACTTTGAGATGAAATTCAGAAGCTTGAAACAATAATAACTTCCACATATCGTATCTTCAAAAATGTTGTGAATAAAGCTCTAAAAGTTTTCCACGACGTTCCTTAGGATTTTGGCTTTGCTCTATAAAACTTTCAGCTTCTGAACCCTCGTAGAAAATTTTTTATTGCGAAAATGCCACAATGACCTGTTTAGGTTAAATTCAGGAGCCTGAAAAAAACCCTAACTTCCACAGATCATATCTCTGAAAATATTTCGAATCACAATCTGAAAGTTTTCTACAACGTTCCTCAGGGTTTCAGCTTCATGCTCTAAAAATTTCATCTTCTGAGCCTTTGTAGAATTTTTTTTATAGCTAATATTCCACGATGACCTATTTGGAGAAGTGAAACCCTAGAATCCAAAGCTCTGATACCAAATTTTATGAAACTAGCTCCAAAAATAGAAGAGAAGAGAGATCAACGCCTTAGAAATCATCCACTTTGAGGGGAAAACCTCCAATATATTACATAAATGAACAATTATTGGATGATACAAATGACAAAACCTCCTTATATATATAGGGGTCCATGGGATCACAATATAATCCTAGCCGACTTAACAATAATAATTTAAGGGAATAATAATAACAATATGGGTGTTACAGCGGCACAACAATAATAATAAGGGTCTACACTAGTAATATGGGGACCTAACACATGTGCACAACAAGAGGTCATATCTGATTTCTCTCTTTCCATTGGTAAGTAATAGACAAACTATAAGCTAGTAGGTTAAGAGAGGGGGTAAATACACCCAATTGAACTGGTTGGAGACATTATACAAACAATTAAGAGTCTGGTTTGAGAATCTGACTAGGTGGCCTTATATGATGTTGATGATGTCATTTTTGGCCATCAACACCACCCTACATTTATTTTGATAAATTGAGGGCATTAACCAGGCTTCTCGAGGTTGATTTTAAATAGGTGGATATTTATTCATCCATCCCAGTACGTTAACCTACAAAACCCATGTATCAAAATTCACCTAGGTTGCCTACATATATGGGAACAAATGATCATTTACTAGATTCATTGCATTATGTAATTTTGATTTACAGTATAATTTTTTTCTTTTGAAAATCAAAGTCAACCAATAAACTACCTAAGTAGGGAATGCATTTATTAGAAAAAATATGACTAAATGACAACAAAATAAACTTAAAATGTATTTTCTATGGCCAAATGGGATGAAAAACCATAGGAAAATTATGTCATAAAAGAGGATTGGAAATGATGCTTTATTTGGACATGACTACTTTACTCCTAGAGGGATTTGAGGTGTAAGGATTCTAAATCCACAAATGAGACCTTATTTTTTCAAGGAATATTGAATGAAAAATAAAATAAGAGATAAATTGGTAACCACAAAGCCTAATGGACACATACATATCTTGGAAATTCTAAGAAAACAGTTTTGAACTACAACAAGGTCGAACATTACAAAAGGGATTGCAAAGAAAAGGAGAAGAAGTAGAAGATAAAAAATTATGATTTTGTTAATGTGTATAAAAAATATTCTTAAGAGGATTGTGGATATTCTTTCATTGCAACATTGGAAACTTATGGTGGGTATATTACATGGTTGATGTACTCTAGATTTTCCTTCCATATAACTTCCCATAAGAACTATTTTTTAGTCAATGATAAATTTGATGTTGGGATGGTATATCTTGGTGATGAGTCCCCTCTCAACATAGTTTATTCCAATATATTCTTCATGAAATTCCTCAATGTTAGAGTAAAGGGGAAAATGGAGTTATGCATACTCTAGGTATAGCATGAAACTAAATTTATGCATACTCTAAGTCTATCATGAAACTTACTATAAATAAGTACACCTAATGATGTAAGCATGAAATTTATTTTCTTTGAAAATTGGTATAATATTATTTGAGGAGCTACCATACTCACCAAATTTGTTTTTTTGGGAACTTTTTTCTAGATTAATGTGTGCACTAATGACTGCAATAGGTTTTTTCTTTTTTCTTCTAGTGGGGAGATCTATGGGATTTATAACTTCCTAATCAAAACATTGTAAAGAAGTTCTTTCTTTATATACTATTTTTTTCTTTTTTCTTTTTTCTTTTTTTTGAATATGAATAATTTTATTAAGAGAAAATATGGTACAAGGCAAGATTACAAACAAGAGAGACAAGAAAAAGGCCAACTGGAAAGGATGAACTATCCACCTCAGTCCCGAAAAGAGGAGGAGAAAAAAACAATGAGCAAAGGAGCGTGACTAGAGATTTGAACAAAGTAATCTTAAATCTACCCAGAATGGGCAGAAGCCTCTATGCAAAGTTTTTTTCCTTTCTTCTTGTTGAATTTTACCCATCCAAATTGGTGATGATGGGCTATAACCACTTATAGACTATTATTGGCAGTGGGAGGAGTCTCCTTGTATGTATCAGAAGAGGAGGACTCATGAGTAAGTTTCTGGGAGTTCATTGTGTCTGGAGGATCCCTAGGTGTGGCAGATGACAAGCCATTAGTCTGTTGAGCCTGTTCCATTTCTGCTTCTATCTCTTCGTCTTCTAAACTTGGAGCTTCAGTGTCAACCATAGACGACGGACTGCAGGGTGTCCATCTTTTAGATTTGGATGTAGGAATGTTTTCCTTTTTTTTTTTGTAAGGAATGTGGGGCAGGATTTATAAAGATGCCCTATTTGGTGACAATGTCGGCATCAGAAGGCTGTATTCTCATAATATCGGATCTGTGTCCATACAAAGTCGCCTATTTTGAGAATAATTTGGTCAGGCAAGCCTTTGCTAATGTCTACTTCCACACATATTTTGGCATATGTGTATAATCGATGGTACTCTCGATTGTAGTCTACCATTATAAAGCGGCCCAGGGCGTTTCCTATTCCTCAATAGACTGAAATGTGCCAGAGGTGGGCCAAGAGATTGGGTAGCCTGACCCAAACTAGATTTTTGGTAATGAATGTTGTGGTTGGGTCAAAATTCGGGAACCAGGGGGTGCTAAATAGCCCCGTTGCTCCCCAAAACCACGGGCCTTCATTCAGCGCTTTGTGATAATCCATGATATGGTAAAAAACGACTATGAAAAAACCTTTTGAGTAAAAGATGACCTTGTAGTTGTCGGTCCAGTTGGCATAGATCCACTCATAAAGATCCTTAGTATGGGTCCAAAGGCCATTGAATCTGAAGATGATAGAATTTTTTGCATATTTTTTAAGCTCTTTTGCCAGATCTAGATGGGAAATTTATATAGAGGGAACATCCTCTGATTTATCAACCAGAAAAGGCTTTGGGGCTTCAAAATATCAGCCAGCTTTTCTGGGCTATGCATGTACTGCATCTTTGTAAGAGAAGGCTGGAGTTGAAGAAGAGTTTCCAGCACCTCCTCCTCTCAATCAAAGGGATAAAAATAAAGTAGCATATTTTTCACTGATATAATATGAGAGAGGGAAAGAGTCTTCAAGTTTTTTACTTCCATAAATAATTCGTTGAAGAGCTGAGGGTATTCCCAGCTTGTGCTCAAGGGTGTGCAAGAGATTCTAAATGCTGTCAGTTGGATGGACCCACAACAACTGGGATCTACTCGAGAGAAGAGAGAACTGGATTTGAAAGGCAGAATAACGATAAGAAGGCCCCTCTGTACTATTCTCAGTCAGATCCAAAGGGCACTACTGCAGCAAGTCATAAAAGATGGAAGGATCTACATACTTTATGAAGCCAGTGTAATCATTGTTGTGGAGGACTACCAAGTCTAGTTGAAACAGAGTCATGACCCTGTTGCTGAGAGGAGTAGCCATAGGTAGTATAGTTGTGGCGTGGTCTTGATCCCTGGCATCGGATGCTAGTCTATTTGCGGCAACATGATTATTCAGGGCACTGGAGGCCGCACAAAGAAAATGCACAGCAGTGGTAGTGGTCTCACAAATATGTGGAGCGCACGGATGAGGTGGCAGCTGGCTCTGATCTCATTAGGGTTCTGCGTTAGGAGCTACAATAGTCCCCTTCACCTCCGCAATGGTGCGTCGGATAGCCTCAGGCTCTGGAGCAAGAGTCACAACATGGTCAGCGGCGTCAGCTACTATAGAGCACCCCAATGTAATCCTAGCTCCACCCATCGCAAAAAACCTGAAGCCTCTTCTTTATATACAATGTTATATACAAAGAAGATAATGTTATGGCACCAAATATTGGGCCAAGGGCCTATGGACTTGACAAATGTTTTCAATGGAATGAATGATTGTACCCTTGAATTTGATTTCTTCAAGCATTGCATGTATGAAAAGAAAAACCATGTTCAATTTTTCTATATTTCTCACAAATCCTCAGGGTTGTTAGGCTTAATTTATTATTATGTCCTTTGTCGATTTAAAGTTCCTTTTATTTATAAGGCGTTTTATTATGTTTCATTTATTGATGATTATTTTAGGACATGGGTATTTTATTAGAATAAAATTTGAGGTTTTTAGTTGGTTTAAGGAGGTCAAGAAATTCTTGGAAAATCAAACTAATAGGAAGAATAAGGTATTGAGAGATAATAATGGAAGTGATTTTTGCTTTATAGACTGCGATAAGTTATATAAGGACAATTACATTGAAATACATAAGAAATATTTTGTGTACCCCTTAATAGAATGGAGTTGTAGAATAGATGAAAATAATAATGATGGAGAGATTTATGAGTATTCCTAGTGGATCTAGCTTAAATAATAAGTTATGGGTAGAAGAAATTTCTATTTCATGTTAATTGATTAATAGGTCTCCTACATTAGCACTTGTGGATAAGAAAACTATCGAGGTTTGGATGGGAATGTAGCATTAACTTCAATATCTTTATGTTTTTTTGTTGTGGAGAATATGCTCATGTGCCTAAGGAAAAGTGTTCTAAATGGAATTTTATATTGATCGGCTATGGTGTTGGTTTGAAAAGGTACAAAATCTGGGATCCTAGAATTGAATTTTTTTATATAGTGGAAATTTTATTTTTAGGAAAAGTAAGCCTTCCCCGATAATGGTGTGGCTAGAAGAGGATGAGAAGAAGTAAATGGATTATATATTACCAATGACTAATAAAGCTGAACAAGAAAGTAAAAAAAAATTCATGATGGCCCTGATGAGGATTAGGGTTTAGAGAGTTCAAAAGAGGAGGAAGAAAATCCACCACAAAATTTATAGAGGTCCGCTTAGTAAACAACAAAACTAGACATGTATAATTATAGCCTTCCTTATTCGTATTTATATTTTCATTGCTTTCTAACATTGATGTGACTAGAATTGTGAAAGAGGTATTGAATATGGAACATAATAAATCTTGCAGGATAGCAATGGATGAGGAACTTTTTTCGCTTAGAAATATTGATACAAGGGACTTGGTCCCATTTATTAATGGATGGAAACCCATTGGAGTAAATGAGTGTTTAAAAATAATAGTAGTTTATATGGAAATGTTGAAAAGAACAAGGAAAGGTTATATGCAAAAGTATGTTCCCAAGTTGAGGGAATAAAATTTAGTGAAATATTTTCTTTAGTTCCAAATTTAACATCTATTAAGTTACTATTATTTGTAGCATTGGGCTTTTCTTTAGAGATAGAATATATGGATGTGAAAACTACATTATTAAATGGTTATTGAAGGAGGACATATATATGACATAGCGAGATAACTATGTTGAAAAAGGTAAAGGGTTATCGGTCTTTTAGTTAAAAAAAGTTTTTATATGGTCTTAAATAGTCTCCTAGAATATGGTATCAACATTTTGATTCTTTGTGTTAGGTTTAGGACTTTTGAGATCCAAATCAAGTCACAATGTGTATTAGAAATAATATGGTGATTATTTCCTTGTTATCACTCTATATTTTGATGCTATATTATTCTTTGGTAATAGTGAGTGTTGGGTACCAAATCGGGCCATATTTCTGTCCATTTCTATTATCCTTTTTGACCTTTTTGTACTCATTTACCTATCCTATTATGCTAAACATACAAGGTAAATACCCCAGAATTTTCCAATTGGAATATTTTAATTAATGAAGTAAATTCACGGAGTCGTATCTATTCGCGGTACTAAAACATATGTTTGACCACAGCTTGGAGAACAAGAACCCTTGCTTCAGCATCTTGCAACAGATCTGGTAACGACCAGCCATAAGGAGGTCGCGCAGCTGGAGTGACGATTCCCTGGAACTATTATTGGACCTTTTTTCTATCTCAGACATTTGGTGATGGTGTCGTTCCAACTGATGTACATTCTGAATATGCGGGTACCATGTTTTAGGGAGATCTGTTAATCTCCCTCACTGTGTATAAAATGCAGATTGTTCCTGTGAATGGGGGTTCTCCCATCGCTATTGTAATCACCTGTTACAGATTAAGAAAATACCATATATTTTGCTGCTCCAATCTCCTCCATGAATAACGCAACCCTAATCAGAGAGCTGGGCCCGCTCTTCAGATCAGGTGCTACGTATTTGTGTGTGTATCATTTACTAGTTTATGCTTGTTGTTACGGTTCTTTCCTATTATGATTGTTTCTGAAGTTCTGTAGTTAGTTTAATCTTACAACCATGTTTTGAATCTTAAACCATAAACCCTTGGTCAGAATAGATTATGTGTTTTCCCCTGCATATACCTTGCACGTTGCCTTGAAAGGATATGCACCCGGATTGATAAATTAATGTCGGAATAGGGTGAATAAATAATTCATACCTGGACACCAACATTTTGATGTCATTTCCAGGGATGCTAACAAGGTGTAAATAACGATCCGGACCAACCAGAGGGTCAATCTCTCGTCCTGGGGAGAGAACGCGTTTTCTCACTCTGCTTCAGGTCCTGAGCATAGGTATTCTTTCTGCTTGTTTATTTTTTCTTTTCTGTTTGATTTTGGGCACATCTCTTGTCCTAGGGAGGGAGGAGTCTTTTGACGCCCTGCTCCAGGACCTGATTAATATTTACTTCCTTTTAACGCTTGTGTGTTTCCTTTTTGGGAAAACCCTAGCTTTTACCCTGGGGAGGTGTTAGCACCTAATTTGAACCTCAGGCTGAAGGAAGGCAAATTAGGGTAACCTTCAAACCATGCTCAAGGGCTCTCTCTAGAAAAATATTCAATGAAATATAAGAGTAAACTGATTTTAGGCTAGGTATAATAATTGGAAATGTTTTTACAAATTTTCAGGTTTGTATGAACAAATGGGGTTGGGCAGTTTGAAACTGGGGAATTAAATCAGAGATACAAGGTATCCTGTGGGGCAAGATAGGCAGGAATTTTAGCAATTTAGTTTCAAATTATGATGGAATTTTTAATACTGGTGAGAATCTGAAAAGGGCATAGGAGATAGATCTTTTTCAAATAGCAGAAAACATCAGATATTGAATGATTTCCCAAGGAAGAGCATTATACAATGGATTCTACCTATCTATCTTAAAAAAATTCAACCAGCGATATGAATGAAATGAATGGCAAACATAACAGTTAACAGATGAACACAAATGAAAGAACAATGCTAAAAACCATACCATAGGGATCCCATAAATCAGTGCTGAATTTCTTTATTAATTCCCTGCCAAACTATTACAAATGGAGTGTAGAGCATCCTCAAATGACTTCAACCTTATTCCACACTTTATTCCCCTTTACAAATGATGAAGAATTACATTAAATATACAAAATTTGAGGGGAGTAAATCCACAGAAGAAGGAGTTGTTTCACCAGCCCATAAACCAAAATCTGAACATAGGAAGAAAACCAACAATCTGCCCCTGAAAAGAAGGAGAAAAAACACATTTGATCATCTGGAGGATTTTCTGTTACATCAAAGAATGAAAATAGGAAATTTGAAGAACAGATCCCTTTTTCATTGTAGCTACAGATGTCTCTGGTTCATAATTAGTTCTCGACCTTTGACTATTTCTTTTTCTTTGTTGAAAATCCCTTATATGCCGAGAAATGCCTTTTGGAACCAATGAAATTGAAATTTTCCATTTAATGGAGAAAAATTCCCTTTTGAGTAAAAAAAACAAAGGAAAGAATGATGGGCCCGATTTGTGATCGCAAATCGCAATCAAAAATTGCAATCAGAAGAGGGGAGGGGGAGTATCACATAGCGGAAGAGATGTGATTTGGAGTCGTGCGATGCAATGGGTTATATGAGGAAATTGGAATCGCAAGTCGGAAGGGAAGGGGTGCGACATATAGTGGAGGAAACACGTGATGCGATGAACAACATGCGATTTCATCACATCGGCGGGTCAGGAAAGAACATTGCGATGAAAACTATGTGATAGAAGAAAAGGCCTTTATAAAACAAGTAAAAATGAGTTTCACGCTTTACAAAGGAAAAAACCCCTTTTTTATTGAAAAGGCGGAAGGTTTTTGGTGGGACTGGGGAGGGATCGCAATCGCAACTCGAATGGAGCAGGAAAAAAAGACTAACTGGACAATCGTGCGATGCGATGGGTGACGTACGATCAATCACATTGACAGGGAGACAACGCGGAGTTTTAAACGCGGTGGAGTGAAAACATGCGATGCGATGAAACACTTAAGAAATCCTTTAAAATCAATTTATCACATTTACAAAGGAAAAACCCCTTTTTGCTTGGAGTGGGGCGGAAAGGTTTATGGTGGGGCCTAAGGGTAAAATTCAATCGCAATCGGGGAGGGGAGATGGCTTAAGTGCTTGGGAACGAAACATGCGATTGGCAATATGCAATTGGTAACATCGGGGGAAACCAACATAGCGGGACTCAATCGCATTAGAAGAATTATGGGCGTGGGGACACTATGAAGTTGTAATGCGATCGGGTGATGTGATTGCATATGGGCCATCGGATCATTGAAAATATCAACGGTCCGGATGTGATCGAATCAAGGGGAATTAATTGCATTGGAGATAGTCAATCGGAGGTGGGTCAATCGAGATTGTGCGATTGCGATGATGCGATCGGATCAGAAGAAAAGGGGGTGTGATCGGATTAGAGGGAAAGAGTTTTATAATAAAAAACTTCAAAATTTTATGAAATTAAATCTAAGGGATAAATGGGAAAAGGGGTAAAGTTAGGCTATTGAGGACCTTTGTTCACTTAGGCATATTTTTCAATCTAGGAGTCAGTTTTGAGAGTATAATATACCATTGGAAAGCTCTTTCCGGGCTCTTTCTGATGGACATACTTAGAACATGATTTTGCGCTGAAAATACTATGGAAAACACCTTTGAAAAGTAGGGTGTTAGATTTGTGGAGATGGCAGCTTTTGAAATGAAACTTATTACATATGAAGACATAAAATTACATAAAAGATGATAATGAAAGAAAAGTACCATGTTTTCACCTCAAAACATGGTTTTGAGGTGAAAATTACATCAAGCTCAATAGAACATTTCTTTGATCTTTCCAGATACTGTGCCTTTGATTTTATTTTCCCTCCTCATGACCTTACTGATATTTATTGACATTTGACTCATTAATTTGACCATGATGAGACCCTATAACCTAATGAGACTAACCCTATGACCTGATAGTAGGAATTGGGAATGAAAGTGAATTATGACTAAAGACCATAGAGAGGAGAATCAACAAGTTTTTCATGAGGGTAAACTGATGAAAGAGCACTACCATCAATGAATCCATGTCCTAATGGAATGATGGAAATTTATGGTATGGGACACCTACTATGCAAATGCGAAAGAGTAAGTTTGATCACTGATGGCAGTATGACAAAACTGACACTAACATTGGCTCCAATGGGGATGGTAGCTCCTTGGAGGTGCCAAGAACACCGTAGACTAAGTAGCCTTATCCATTGGGCAAATATGGTCAAAATACTGAAAACTGACATAATGCAGACTGTCTCTGACTCAAACTGTGACTGAAAACTAAATTAAAACCAAACTTTACACATATCATTCAAGTTTTATAGCCTTCACCTCGGGCCCCAAACTTCAATGACTGTGTAACTGAAATCTGACCAACAATGGCATGGTATATACAATGATTGTGACATAAATTTGGATCTATTATCTTCAATAGTGGTAGTGCTTCAACAGCCTACCATTTACTGGTCTTGCAAGGCAATCTTGGCCATCCATCTCTAAAAGCAAGAAATCATTATGTCCCCTGTATGCTGAAATCTTATATGGTCCTTTCCACAAGTTGTCTAACTTACCATGCTTCCCTTTGTCCTCATTTCATGCATCCCATCTTAACACCACGTCGTCCAACTAAAACTTTTCTGATTTGGTCTTATGGTCATAGATTTTATTTATCTTCTCCTACAACTGAATAGCATTCTGAAAAACTTCCTCTCTTGCCTGCTGAAGGTGGATCATTTGATTGATCCTTCACTAGTTATCATCTTCCTCACTGCCAGCCTCTTGCAATAATATCATGACCAGAATTGTAAGTGACGTGGGAAAAATAGCATCAGTACCATAAACTAGTTCAAATGGTGACATACCTATGGATTTCTTGCTACTGACTCTATTTTCCCATAACACGTTGATGAGCTTTCAATACCAATTCCTCTTATTTGTTTCCAACATTTTCTTGATTATGTTTATTAGTGATTTATTTGATGATTCTTCCAGGCCGTTGCCTTGTGGGTAGTATGATGTTGACTAGCCCAACACAATATTGTATTTGTCGCAGAATTCCACCATCTTCTTGGATATAAACGCTGTTGCATTATCTATTGTGATTTTGTGAGGGAAACCAAAACAAGACAAGATATTTGATTCTAAAAATTGAATTATTACTGTATCAGTGGCCTACCTTGCTGGAATGGCCTCGATCCATTTGGTGAAGTAATATATACTTGTAAAAATCCATCGATGCTGTGATGATGATGCAGGATGGATTTCCCCTATGAAATCAAGTCCCCGCTGCCAGAAAGGAGCATTTACTGAAACTGGTTTCAAAGGAAGAGGAAGCAATTTCCTTTTTCCTTGGAAAACTTGACACTCATGGAAACTCATCACTGTTTTGTACAAATATGAAAATAAAGCGGGCCAATAATATCCTGCTCTCAACACCTTATTAGCTGTATTTTTCCAAAACAAATGACCACCACAATCACCTTTGTGAAATTCATGCATCACCTGCTGAGCCTCATCTTCAACCAAAAATTTAAGTAGAATACCTCCTGGATCTTTCCAATAAAGAGCACTATTTAAAATACAGAATTTAGAATATTTAAGTTTCAGTGATCTACCTTTGCTTCTAGACATGCCGGGAGGTGGTGAAAGATGCTGAAGAACATAGACTATGTCTGAATACCATGGGGATTGTAGAAAAATGTTTGAAACCGGAACAAGCTAACCTTCATTCTCATCTTCTGACATCACTACTAGAAGATTTATATCCAAAGCATGCAGGTTTGATTGGGTCATTAGCTTTTCCAAGCCTTGTCCTTTGATTAGCTTTGTTGGTTTGATCTCCAAATCATATTCCAACATTGCTACTATCCACTTACCTCTTCGACCCTTTGGATCAGTTTGGATCAAGACATATTTCACCGCTGTATTAGGAACATATGTTATGGTATGTGAATGCAGAATGTATACTCTAAAATCCTTCAATGCTTTTATAAGGGCCAACGCTTGTTTCTCAATGATATTATACCGCAAAGCAGCATCTCAAATGGTCCTACTGAAAAATGCAATGGGCTATTCTATGTGATCTCTCCTTTGCATCAATATCGCAGCTATATTATGCTCCGATGCAAATGAAAATATAATGAAATCTTGATTGTAATTAGGACTTATCAAGACTGGGGCATTGGATAGAGCAAAATTTACCAGATTAAATGACTTGATAGCCTCCTCACTCCATTTGATAGTGCTATCCTTCTTCAACATGTTAGTCATTTCCCTTAAATGTTCTGCCAAATTGGGTATAAATCTACGCAAGAAGTTCATCTTACCATTGAATGCTTGAATCTCCTTTTTGTTTCGTGTAAGGTCTATGTGCTGAATTTCCTCCACTATTGAAGGGTCGATGCAGATACCATCTTTAGAGATGATATGCCCCAGTAGCTTGCCTTCATCCGTAGAAAATAGACTTTTCTTCAGATTGAGAGAAATCCCAAACTTCCTGCATCGCTGAAATACAATCCTCAAGTGGTGCAAATGTTCATCATCAGAACCAAAAAAAACTGTGAGATCATCTAAATAAACAACAAGAAAAACATCCTTTTCATTGGCAAAAGCAATGTCCATTGCTCACTGGAAAGTGGCTCCCGCTTTCTTCAGTCCAAATGGCATTTTGGCATACTCAAAAGTTCCCCAAGGTGTTGTAAAAGCAGTTTTGTCTTGGTCTCTCTCATGCACGAAGATTTGATTGTAGCCTGAGTAACCATCGAGTAGTGACATCCTTGATGCTCCAACTACTCTCTACAGAATATGGTCTATCTTTGGAAGTGGAGAGTTATCCTTTAAGGATACTCTATTCAGATTCCGGAAATCTATGTACAACCTTATCTCTCCTTTCTTTTTGCGTACTGGGACCAAATTTGAAATCCAATTGGAAAATATAATGGGGACAATGATACCAGCTTTATACAATCTGTTTACCTCTTTCTCAATGGATGGTAGCAGCTTTGGGTTGATCCTTCTCAGCTTCTGTCTAAATGGCTTCTAATCTGGCTTGATGGGAATAGTATGTTGAATTATATTCTTGTCATACACCTTCAAATATGAATAATCCCATGCAAGCACGTCAGAAAATTTAGAAAGTAATTTAACATAATTTTCCTTTACCTTAGGGGACAATGCTTTTGATAAATTCACAAGCTTAGGCTTGTCCATTGTTCCGATATTAAAATCTTCAACTCCTTTATCAGTAGGAACCAAGCTCAGTTTCTTTGCAACATCATCTTGATCAAAAAGCTCCTCTAAAGGTATGGGACCTCTAGGAAATACATTGTCTTTCAGCTGCAATATGTCCATCTGATTTGTTTCGATTGATTTCTCATCGACCTCATAATCACCATCTATGGAATTTTCCTTGAATTTTCCTTCACTCTGCAAAAAAATATTGATTTCATTTTCATCCCTAAACACTTGCCAATACCTTAAATTATCCAGAAAAGTAGGCCGATGTTTGACATAAATTTCAAATTTGTTGCTAGAAGTCATTGGAATCTTCAAATTGCTTGCAGTAGTGGCAAGAGAATCTGTAATAAGATTATGCATTCGGGGTACAACTGTCAAAGTGTACTCAGAAAATTTCCTCAAGATGTATAGGACTGCATTTCTGTAGGCTCTCAATCATGGATGCTTTTCTTGGTACTCTCCTTTTACCTGTTTGATTATCAACTCTGAATCTCCATAGACAGAAATCCTCTTTGCATTTAACTTCTTCAAAATTTTCAAACCTGCAATCAAAGCTTCATACTCTGCTTCAATGTTATAGTATTTAAAAGCCAACTTGTAAGCACATACTCTAACATTACTAGGAACATTTTTAGGCTAGAAAAAAGGGCTCCAAATCCATATTCCTATACCAGCACTATCCTTACCAACAGCTCCATCAAAATGCATGCTCCAAAGGCCTTCTTCTTCTTCTTCTAGATGTTGAAATTTTGCTTCTTTCTCTACTTTATCTTGGTTGATTTCTACACTTTTCTGCTATTCATTTTCCTTTTGCTGCTGGCAGGTAGGAAGCTCAGAAATTCTTGCTGCTTTATCTTTTTCTTGTTTAAGGACTTCCCTAAAATTTTCTGAAATTTCAGGTATCTCCTTTACTTCTACCAACTGAACATTTTCATCATTCGAACCACCATATGAATATAATACAAATGACTCCAGATCTATGTGGACTGCATTAATGGTATGACTAACTGGCTTCTCTTTGATAGTGATCATGTATTTCATTTTGTTTTCCCTATATAATTTTATCAACTGACTGAACACAAGAATGGTGGCATAAGAGAAGTCAAGCTGTATGGTTCCTTTAAGTTTTGCACCCCATGACCTGGACAAAAGCATTCCAAATCGTGGTGGAACATCGACAACAACTACATCCATCAAAACATTTTTGGCTGGGATCTGGTCTAAAGATACTACCAAGTCTTTGGTAAGACCAATACAATGGACCCTACCGGAGTCAAAGGAATACAAATCATAGTACTTGTGGGTAATATCAAGACCCATCTTCTCCATAATGGCTTTGGGCATCAAGTTGTGCAAGGCTCCAGAGTCCAACATAGCATTATGTAAAATGAAGTCATGCAATCTGAGACTCAAGTAGAAGGGAGGGACTTCACTTTCTTCAGACTGACCTTCTATGGCTGAACCAAAAATGAGTTCAGGATAATCATCTTCAACATTTACCATATCTGATACAGAGTCTATTTGCAACATTCTATATACCTGATGTTTATAAGTGTTGTTTTTTACCAACTCAGTCAAGGGCATGGACACCTTCAACTTAGAAATTTCATTTTCTAAATTAAAAGATGGAACTTTTTCTACCTCTTTGACGGGAGGATCTCTCTTCTCTACTTGCTCCTTTGTTGCGTTAAGTTGATTCTTTTCACTTTCAATGTTAATTGCTGAGGATGCCTTGCTGGAAGAGGGATCACCAAGATTTTTCCCTTTTTTTTGAGTATTTAAAGAGTCATTTTTTTATTGCAGGTCTTTTCTCTTCTGAATAGGATTGATCGACACATCTCTTCTCCTCAAAGAATATTGTTTCTGTTGCACTGACAAAGCATTCATATATCCTCGTTGGTAATCATCAAACTCTTCTTCTAACACTACATCATTGGCCAATATGAAATCTTCATCTTTTCGAATGTCTGTAATCACTGTATATTCTTCATCTTATGTGAGGAAGATGGGCCCACCATTGACAGTGAAGAAATGATTGGCTTCGACTACTGGATCATCATCATCATCTGTCTCCATTCCCTGAACATAATTTTGCTGTAATGGAGTTTTGATATGTTGTTGTGGTGTACCTTGGTCATGCGTTCTATGTTCCCTCTGCTTAATTCAGAATTGTGGCTGTTGTTGTCCTCTAAAATTCGAATTCCTGATTTGTGCTTCCGGTCTATCTGAAATAGTCAACCGATCAACCATCTTATCCACTATCTGGATCAAAGTGTCCATCTTAATATCTGAAGGGGATGCTTCTTCTTTCACAGTTACTCTCTTTTCAGCTTTTGTCAGCACTCTTCTGGCCAGCAAATTTTCTTCAACGCTCATAGCTATCTTCTGCATGTCTTCAAGTGTGGTAGGATCTCTTTCTCGTAGCTGATATGCCATATCAACATCGAAACCATCTAGAAATTTGAGCAAATATAACCCCATGGGGGGCTCAAAATTGGCCGGAATAGCATTATATACAACATTAAATCTCACACAATAATCTTGTACAGTTTCACCCACATTGCTTTTAATATTTTCATATTCAGACAAGATTTGAAGTGGGTTCTTCTTTACCTCCCACCAATCTAAGAATTTTATATGTAACTCCTGCAAATTATGAATAGAGGCTGCTGGTAAGGCTCTGAACCATTTTCTAACTTCACCTCCGAAGCTTTGTACAAACAATCTTGTGGTTACATTCTCTGCCTCTACTTCATTAAGGTCAAAGAAGTCATTCATCTTATCAACATGCTATTGGGCTGTGGTGCTTTGAGTGGCATCAAAGATAGGTATTTTACTTTGATAATCAGCAAGCATATCATTCAAATTCTGTGGTAAAAACAAGGGTGCATATCGGGCAGCCATGATTCAAGGTGGGTTTTCAACAGTGTTTGTGATACTAGGATTCAAGGGATGTGTTGATGGAGGAGTCGAAAGATGACAATTTACTTCTGAAACTAATGGGAATACTAATGATTTAAAGGGAGGATCTGCTATTTTTGATAACTCTGAAAGCTTAGGGATATTGGTTATAGTGATAGATGTCGGAGGGGAATTCAAAATATAATCATCAATTGATATGTTTTCCGTTTGAACTTATATATCTATAAGAAATTCAGGGTCTAAAATTGTGTCATCAAGTGCAGTTTTAGATTTATTTCTGAACAAAGAAATCTCAAAACACTCATCAAAAGAAATATCTTCTACAAACAACCACTCACTGGGCCAGGTATGGGATCTGAAAATAGGCCTATGAATTAGTGATCCTTCTTGTCTTCTGATTATTCTTGGAATGAGATTAGGATTTTCAAACACGGGGGGAGGATTTGGATCATGATTGGCCCTTGTGTATCTTCTTGAAGCTAGTGTGGTCAAATTTCTACTTTACAATGTTCTATTTCAGCCTATCAAATTATGAATCTCATCATCTAGAGTCCAAGAATATATATGGAAGATATTACTGGGTTGATTAGTGTTTTGTTTTGAATATTTCCCCAGTATGGTCGCTAGGAAATGTTAGCACCTAATTTGAACCTCAGGCTGAAGGAAGGCAAATTAGGGTAACCTTCAAACCATGCTCAGCCTTGTAGCTAGCCCTACAAGGTCAGAAGAGGGCTCTCTCCAGGAAAATATTCAATGAAATATAAGAGTAAAATCATTTTAGGCTAGGTATAATAATTGGAAATATTTTTACAAATTTTCAAGGTTGTATGAACAAATGGGGTTGGACAGTTTGAAACTGGGGGAATTAAATTAGAGATACAGGGTATCCTGTGAGACAAGATAGGCAGGGATTTTAACAATTTAGTTTCAAATGATGATGGAATGTTTAAGATTGGTGAGAAGCTAAAAATGGCATAGGAGATGGATCTTTTTCAAACAGCAGAAAACATCAAATATTGAATGATTTCCCAAGGCAGAGCATTATACAATGGATTCTACCTATCTATCTTGAAAACATTCAACCAGAGATATGAATGAAATGAATGGAAAACATAACAATTAATAGATGAACACAAAGGAAAGAACAATGCTAAAATCCATACCACAGGGATCCCATAAATTAGTGTTGCATTTCTTTATTAATTCCCTGCCAAACTGTTACAAATGGAGCGTAGAGCGTCCTCAAATGACTTCCAACTTATTCCACACTTTATTCCCCTTTAAAAATGATGAATAATTACATTAAATATACAAAATATGAGTGGAGTAGATCCACAGAAGAAGGAGCTGTTTCACCAGCCCATAAACCGAAATCTAAACATAGGAAGAAAACCAACAATATGCCCCTGAAAAGAAGGAGAAACAACACATTTGATCATCTAGAGGATTGGTTGTTACATCCACATAATGAAAATAGGAAATCTATAGAACATATCCCTTTTTCATCGTAGCTGTAGATGTCTCTGGTTCATAATTAGTTCTCGGCCTTTGATTGTTTCTTTTTCTTTGTTTAAAATCCATTATATGCTGAGAAATGCCTTTTGGAACCAATGAAATTGAAATTTTCCATTGAATGGAGAAAAATCCCCTTTTGAGTAAAAAAAAGCAAAGGAAAGGATGGTAGGCCCAATTTGCAATCGCAAATTGCAATTGGAAGAGGGGAGGGGGAGTATCACATAGCGGAAGAGATGCGATTTGGAGTCGTGCGATGCGATGGGTTACAAGAGGAAATCACAATCACAAGTCGGAAGGGAAGGGGTGTGACATATAGTGGAGGAAACACATGATGTGATGAAAAAAATGCGATTTCATCGCATCAGTGGTTCGGGAAAGAACAATTGCGATTAAAACTATGCGATGGAAGGAAAGGCCTTTATAAAAAGAGTAAAAATGAGTTTCGTGCTTTACAAAGGAAAAAACCCCTTTTTTATTGAAAAGGCGGAAGGCTTTTGGTGGGACTGGGGAGGGATTGCAATCGAAATCAGAGTGGAGCGGGAAAAAAAGACTAACGGGACAATCGCAAGATGCAAGGGGCAACGTGCAATCAATCACATCGACAGGGAGAAAGCGTGAAGGTTTAAACGTAGTGGAGTGAAAACATGCGATGCGATGAAACAATTAAGAAATCCTTTAAAATCAATTTATCACATTTACAAAGGAAAAACCCCTTTTTGCTTGGAGCGGGGTGGAAAGGTTTATGGTGGGGCCCAAGGGTAAGTCGCAATGGCAATCGGGGAGGGGAGAGGGCTTAAGTGCTTGGGAATGAAACATGCGATTGGCGATATGAGATTGGTCACATCGGGGGAAACCAACATAGCGAGACTCAATCGCATCGGAAGAATTATGGGCACAGGGACACTGCGAAGCTGTGATGTGATCGGGTGATGCAATTGCATATGGGCCGTCGGATCCTTGAAGAGATCAATGATCTGGATGTGATCGGATCGGAGGGACTTAATCGCATTGGAGATAGTCAATCGGAGGTGGGTCAATCGAGACTGTGTGATTGCGATGATGTGATCGGATCAGAAGAAAAGGGGGTGCGATCGGATCAGAGGGAAAGAGTTTTATAATAAAAAACTTCAAAATTATGCGAAATAAAATCTAAGGGACAAATGGGAAAAGGGGTAAAGTTAGGCTATTGAGGACCTTTGTTCACTTAGGCATATTTTTCAATCGAGGAGTCAGTTTTGAGAGTGTAATATAGCATTGGAAAGATCTTTCTGGGCTCTTTCTAATGGACATACTTAGAACATGATTTTGCGCTGAAAATACTATGGAAAACACCTTTGAAAAGCAGGGTTTTGGATTTTTGGAGATGGAAGCTTCTGAAGTGCAACTTATTACATATGAAGACATAAAATTACATAAAAGATGATAATGAAAGCAAAGTACCATGTTTTCAAAGTGTGTTGGCTTTGTGGAGATGGCAGCTTCTGAAGTGCAACTTATTACATACGAAGACATAAAATTACATAAAAGATGATAATGAAAGTAGAGTACCATGTTTTCACCTCAAAACATGGTTTTGAGGTGAAAATTACATAAAGCTCAATAGAAAATTTCTTTGATATTTCCAGATACCGTGCCTTTGAGTTTATTTTCCCTCCTCATGACCTTACTGATATTTATTGACATTTGACTCATTAATTTAACCATGATGAGACCCTAGAACCTAATGAGACCAACCCTATGACCTGATAGTATGAATTGGGAATGAAAGTGAATTATGACTAAAGACCATAGAGAGGAGAATCAACAAGTTTTTCATGAGGGAAAAATGATGAAAGAGCACTACCATCAATGAATCCATGTCCTAATGGAATGATGGAAATTTATGGTATGGGACACCTAATATGCAAATGAAAAAGAGTAAGTTTGATCATTGATGGTAGTATGACAAAACTGACACTAACAGGAGGGAGGAGTCTTTTGATGCCCAGCTTCAGATTTGTAAGTATTATGGCTTCCTGTGGCATGTGTCTGTTTCTAGTTCTTGTCCCAGGGAGGGAGGAGTCCTTTGATGCCCTGCTCCGGGCTTGAAACCCTAGATTTTTGTTTTGTTAGTTTCCTTTCTTTTTGTGAGTTCTTTCATCTTAGGGAAGGAATGGTCCCTTGACACCTTACTCCAAGATTGAAGCATTATAGTTTCATACCAAGACCCTCCATCATACCAACTTTTGTATGAACAAAGAATCAAATAAGAGGATCAGAGGGAGAGCCCTAAAGAGGGGAGGACCAGATCTGGGAAGAAAAACCTATATCCAATAGATCATAGCAAAGGTTGAATCAGAAGCACCCTCTCGTGTAGCTGTGAGACCAGGGGAAATGAGAGTGAAGCCCAAGGGACAGTTAGTGGAGAAACCAGTGCTGGATACGACATTATTTGGTGATTTGACACAATATGTTCCACTAGCAGTGGAAGAAATATCTAGCAGTAGACCTGATCCGGAGAATCTTGCGTTGGTGATAGTAGAGGAATAAATTGCAAGTAGAACATCGATAGGGTCAGACTGCTCCAGTAAGGGAAAGAAAGTTGCAGCCAAGGGATCAAACCATCAGGCCTTAGGAGAAGGAGACAAGGAAAAAATTGCATCACCAAGAGACCGGGGAAGTGCTACTAAAGCAACTCGAGTTCTAGTAGTAAAGAATCCTCAACCACGCTACATAGAGCCTGTTGAAATCCCCAGTGAGTATTGGAAGATATTTATGGCTCCCACAACCTTCACCATTGATTTTTCGATTGGGGATATGGGAGTTGCCCGCCTACAAAGCCTATTCCATTGGCGGCCTTACCAAACTTTCATGGGCTTCTTTCAGAAGACCGCGACACATTTATATTTGAGTTTGACATAGTATGTCAGGGGTATGACTATACAACAGATGCCCAGAAGTTAAAAATTTTCCCTTCTACACTAAAAGGAATGGCTCTGCGATGGTTCATTGGCCTTGGAGGAAAATCCATTTCCACATGGGATGATATGCAAACAGCTTTTCTGGAGAAATACCAGGATTACTGTAAATCCTGGAACATCAAGGAGGAACTATTCAAGTTCACACAGAAAGAATATGAAAGCCTGGAATATTGTATGGAAATTTTCAAGTATACCTTATAGAGGTCAAGTCATTCTACCCTGGATAAGGAAATTTTAAAGATTATCCTCCTTTGATCCTTTCGAGAGGACTCGATAGAATTATTGAACATTATGAGAAAGGGAGACATCTCCAAGGAGAAATTTGAAGATATTTGCAATTTATGTATTCAGTGCTCGAGGGGGCTTGCAAGGAATAAGCTTAGGATCCGATCAGCAAAGGGATCTGGCGAGGGTGTTACAAAAGTAGAAATTGGAAACCTGCTAGACAACTTGAGGACAAATATCCTCAGCACCCTGTCAGCACAAATGGACACACTGCAAGTAAAACAGATGCAACTGGAACTAGACAGGACCATGGCGATATTTTGTCCGAAGTGCAGAAAGAAGCACCTGGAAAGGGAATTCCCGCTAAATTCCATTGAGGAATGTGCGATCTGTGAGCTCAATCATGCGACAAGCTCATGCCCTTCCTTGCCAGGCATGAAAGAAGTATTTCAAGGAATGGGGGAGGACACGGAGCAACTGTACCTCATGGGATCCAGGAAGCCATGGGAGCCTCGACCACTGATGGGAAATCAAGGGATGTACTTGGATCCATCTCAGTATTTCAATAATTGCAATATTAATACTCAGACCATGCCTTATCCCCCCATGTGGCTGCAATACCAGTATCCACCTTGGCAGTAGTAGAACCCTCAAGCCAGTACGAGCTCTTCATGGGCTCCAACTTGGTGAGGGTCCCCTCCTGGTGAATTTCCTCAGCAAATGCCTCAGCAGATACCGCAGCAGCAGCTCCAATTACCCTCCAATGTGCCTCTTGGTAACCGGCCTAACTGTCCTCAGCTTCCAATGCAACCTAACCCTAATCCTAACAATAAGGGAGCTCATCAAGCTGATGTTCTTAACCTGCATTCATATATATTATGTCCACTGCAAAGTTGTATGAAATGAATTTGCGATCAGGTTGAAAATTTAACGTCCAACCTCCTATATTTATCATTGAAAAACTTGATAGTGAACATAAGGAGGTAGAAATAATTAGTAAAGAGCCAAAAAAAATTGATAGAAACCAGGTGCCTCCTGTTAAACAACATCAATTTGAACCACCTTACCCAAAGAGACTACTTGTGAGTAAACCAAGCCCTTAAGTTGAAATTGATTTATTAGGAGAATTGTAGAAATTATTTGTTAAAATTCCCTTGTTACAAGCTATGAAGGACGTGCCAATCTATGCAAAGACTCTTATGGAATACTGTTCAAAGAAACCTACCAAGAAAACTAAAGATACCCTCACTATAAATGTTATGGGAAAATTATTAGACTTTATGATGGGAAAATCAATGCCGGTGAAATATGGAGATCCGAGGAACCCGATTTTGACAGTACAAATTAATGGGGTAGAGATTCCATGTGCTGGTAGACCTGGGTGCTACCAGCAATGTCATCACCACTGAAACCATGCTTGCATTAGGTCTTCGCAATTTGAAGCATACACCTACAATATTGGAACTAGCAGATCGATTTACAGTCAAACCTGTAAGGAAGTTGGAAGATGTGATAATTTCAGTGGATTCATGGCATTACCCCATAGATTTCCTGGTATTACATACACAATCTTCAGTGGGTGGTCATCCCTTGATTTTGGGTAGACCATGGCTGGCCATTGCAAACTCTTACATTTGGTTTCGCTCAGGAAATATGGTTATTTATAATGGACATAACACTAAGAATTTAGTGCTATATCCACCAACAGAACCAAATCCACCCATAAAACTAGCAAGCAGCAAGAAAGTTGTATCTACGGTAAAGACTGAAATGGAAGATGAAGAAGTGAGACCAGTCCTTACTATTCAATAGGCCCTTCAGTTGAAAATGGAATGAGAAGACAATGTAATCACTTCATTCATGGATGATTCTTGTTCCGTTTCAGAACCAAACTAGCAGATCCTAGAATCTATCCTAAGCTGCAAGACTCAAGAAACTATGGAAACATAAAAAGGATTAAAGGAGCCACCTGCTGATACACCCCATGAAAGTGTTCAAGTCGAATTGGAGCCTAGGAAAACATTGAATATTAATCCAAACCTATCAGAATCCCAGAAGAAGAAACTTGTAGACGTTTTGCAGAAACATAAAGAGGCCTTCGCCTGGGATTATGCAGATATGAAGGGGATCCCTGCCAACTTATGCACCCATCACATATATATCAAGGAATATTGTCGTCCTATAAGACAACCTCAAAGGAGAATGAACCCTGCACTAAAAAATATTGTGAAAGAAGAGCTTACGAAATTATTGGATGTAGGTTTTATCTATCCTATCTCAGATAACCAATGGGTCTCAACGTTAGTAATGGTCCCGAAGAAGAATGGAAAATGGAGTATCTACGTAGATTATTGAGATTTAAATAAGGCGACGGAAAAAGACCATTTTCCCTTGTCGTTTATAGATCAAGTTTTAGACACATTGGCTGGAAAGAAATTTTTCTCTTTTCTGGATGGGTTTAGTGGATATAACTAGATCGAGATTGCTCCTGAGGACCAGGACAAGACCACTTTCACATGCCCCTGGGGAACATTTGCATACCGAGTCCTTCCTTTTGGCCTGTGTAATGCTCCTGCAACATTCTAGAGAGAAATTTTGGGAATATTCTCTGACTTGATAGATGAAAGTGTTGAAATCTATATGGATGATTTTACTCCATATGGGGACTCGTTTTTGGAGGGGCTGAAAATTTTGGAAAAAGTTCTCGCAAGGTGTATACAAGTGCGTGTCTCTCTCAGTACAGTAAAATGCCACATGATGATTGAAGAGGGAATCATTCTGGGACATTTTCTCTCAGCTGAAGGGATCAGGATGGATGTAGCAAAGATAAAGGTAATTCTGCACTTCCAAACACCTAAGACGCCCACACAGGTATGCAGTTTCATTGGTTGTGCTGGTTATTATAGAAATTTTATAGAAAATTTTGAAAAATTAGCACACCCACTGTTTCAATTACTAACAAAATATTCAGAATTTGTGTGGTCAGATGACTGTGATGTAGCCTTTACAAAAATTAAAAAATTAGTCTACAGTGCTCCGATCCTTAGAGGACCAGTCTGGGCACTACCTTTCCACATTCATATGGATGCCTCTCAAACAGCAATTGGTGTAGTATTGGGACAACAAGAGGATAAGGTACCTTACGCAGTCTACTATGTTAGTAAAAGTTTGGCCACTTCTGAATTAAAATACACGGTGACTGAGAAAAAGTTCCTCGCTATCACTTACGCTATCAATAAGTTCCGGCATTACATTACTGGGTATCCTACTTTCATGCATACTGATCATGTAGCCATCAGGTATCTAATGAACAAACCTGTTACCCTTGGTCGTATTACAAGATGGTCATTGCTACTACATGAATTTGATATTACCATAGTAGATAAACCAGGGAAGGACAATGTGGTTGCAGATTTTTTATCTAGGATAGAACATGATGGTAAGGATACACCAATTGAGGATAACTTTCCAAATGAGCATCTTTTTTCAGTTTCTGCTAACACTCCGTGGTATGCAGATATTGCTAATTATCTTGCTACAGGTAAAGTGCCTCGTCATATTTCATATAAGGACCAAAGGAATATCATTCACCAGAGTACCCGATATTCATGGATGGCAGGATATCTCTTTCATACAAGGGTTGACCAACAAATTTAGTGTTGTGTGGCAGAAGATGATATTTTTGAGATATTAAAAGCTACACACGATGGACCCTATAGAGGACATTTTGCAGATAAAAGAACAGGTCATAAGGTGCTGCAAATGGGATATTATTGGTCCTCCATATTTCGTGATGTTTGGGATTCTGTTCGAAGGTGTGATAGTTGTCAACGGACGGGACAACCTCGGAAAGCAGATGAAATGCCTCTTCAACCCCAGATAGTCCTGGAACCATTTGAGAAATGGGCCATTGAATTTGATGGGCCCTTCAATCCACCTTCTCATAAGAAAGCTTACATCCTAGTCTATATTGAATATGTAACTAAATGGGTGGAAGCTAGAGCAGTCACGAGAGCAACAGAGCAAGTAGTGGCAAATTTTATTTTTGAAGAGATCTTTGCCCGGTACGGGACTCCAAGGGAAATTATATCAAACGGTGGATCACATTTCACATCTCATATGATAGAAAACTTGATGCAGAAATATGGGGTCAAACATAGAGTGACCACCCCCTATCATCCCCAGGCGGATGGACAAGTAGAAATCAGAAACAAGGTATTGGAAAATATCTTGACAAAGACAGTAGAAAGCCATCGCCGAGACTGGGCACAGAAACTTCCAGAATATTTATGGGCATACAGAACAGCATGGCGGAATACAATAGGGTTTTCTCCATTTGAATTAGTCTATGGGAAATTCCCCTTGTTTTCGATGGAATTTGAGATTAGTACACTCAGAACAGCTCTAGAAGTAGGCCTAGATATATCAGAAGCACAGAAAAACCAAAGGGAATAAATAAATGAGTTGGACGAGATTTGAGTAGTAATTTTCCAGAAAACTATTGCTGTTCAACAACAGAGAATGAAATGGCACGATAAATTTATATAAAATAAGGTGTTTCATGTGGGGGATTGGTCGTTATTGTATGACTCCAAATTTAAGGATTTCAAAGGCAAGCTCTGCACTCACTGGATGGGTCCATATCACGTGGATACAGTGTTTGACAATGGAACAGTTAGACTGAGTACAATAGATGAGAGCCATACCTCGTTCTTAGTAAATGGACACCGTCTAAAATTATACCACCGTCCAGCCTCTAAAGATGCCTTTGTTAAAAATGTTTCTATTGTATCTGATTTAATGTTCATTCGAAAAGAGAATACTCTCACTCTCCTCCAATATATATATATATATATATATATATATATATATATATATAACGTTACTACTTACTTGTTTGTCTTTTGTAGGAATAACAAAGAAATATGGCAAGGAGAAAATTAACACTCAGTGCTGTTACTCCACCAGTGCTATCATGAAGATATTGCTATATTTCACTGGTGTGTGTCACTAAGTGCTGTTACTCCATAACTTCTTTTACTCCACCGGTGCCGTTACTCCGCAACTGCTGTTACTCTGCCGGTGCCGTTACTCTACAACTGTTGTTACTCCGCCGGTGCCATTACTCTGGAACTACTGTTACTTCGCCGATGCCATTACTCCACAACTGCTCTTACTCCACCATTGCCGTTACTCACTGTGTTGCTATTCACTGTCACTGTTACTCCCTATGCTGTTACTCACTGTTGCTGCTATAAACTATTGCTATTACTCCCTATAATATTACTCGTTGTTGCTACTACTCCGTCAGACATTTTGCTACTACTCCACCATAAGGTAGGTCTGTACGTACCTCTCCTTTCATTTTATGGATTTAATTAAATATTCCAAAAAGGACATTAAAACATGTCGTGGATGGCTGTCATTAAGTTGGGGGGGAACCGTCATAATGAATGACGACATACCTCGAAAAAGCATTTATGACATATGATCTTTACCTAACCGAATATAAAGATTTTGGTACTCTGTAATCATACTTTTGATGTGTTGGGATGCGTATTCGTACATGCCGAGTTGTATCAGTCACCTTCCCAACACGCTGCATTAAATTTTAGAAACATCCCACAGTACCACATTAATTTTTCATCATTTCCAAACGTACCAGTACTGTTCATCCGTTGTTTCCAAATCGACCATGACGTTATTTTAGTTTCCAACATTTTGGAGACCTATCACTCTCCCTTGCCAGCCAACTTCAGTCATCATGCTGATTTTGCGTCTGCAACAATGGGTCGTTGATCTATTCGACATGAACCTGAGAATACAAGGGGAATTCATAACAATCAAGAGGTGTGGTAGGTTTTTGAGAACGTAGGCTGGGATGTTTATTTAGATAGGTTGAGGGTGTCTAAAGAATAAATGACAATAGAATTTGCATTGAACTTGGGAGAAGGAGGCTCTCAGGTCCACGGAATTGAGATCCCTACAATAGAGGAAATCATTGAGGAAGTCAGTGGGCTTCCTCAAGTCAAGCAGCGATGGTTTTCGAGAAGGATCCCCCTCCCAAAATTCCCCGAGGCCTTTCTACAAGTAGGCAAGAGTTTTGCATAGAAGGTTCAGGGGTATGACAAAAACTCGCTACCACGTCCACGGGGAGGAGTATTAGAGTTCGTCATAAAATATATGACGTGTGAAGGAAGATACTCCACCATCTTCAAATACCATCTCCTCATACTAGCTCACCTGCGATTTCCATAGGAAGAAGCTTTTTCAATGAATGTGCCCTATTTTCTACTAGGGATCCTTCACTTAATGGCACATTCAGATCAGGGGTCGCGACAGATATTGGCGGTCACCACTCACCATGGGTTGGTTCAGCTGTTGATAATGAATTCCATTAGACAAATCATGATTCCATGGGAGCTATTTCGGGATTCCATAGAGGAACAAATAGCAGCCATTGTGGCCACCAGGGTAGAAGAACCTGGAGCTATGGAGGAGGATACAGGAGATGATGATTATGTTGACCAGGAGGAGCCGGAAGAGATGGAAATAGAAGAACTTGGAGATGAGGCGGGTCCCCAAGAGCAAGTTGAAACTATGGAGTCAATGGAAGAAGTGGGGATTGATATAGAAAGGCCCACTATTACCACGACTGAGGTTGTCCCACAAGAACCCGCCTCGCCCGTGGAACTAGCAGAGTAAGTTGATAATATGGAAACCACGGAATTAGACCCACAACAGGCCAGCATGGACGAAGCGGTCGATATGGTGACTGAGGGTACTCCACAAGGATCTCCTTCCACCATGGAGCTGATGGAGGAGGTCGTGACCACTCCGACCATAGAACCCATGGAAGAGGGGGAATAGAGAAAAGAAGGGCCTAGAGCTGAGGAAACCAGGGGACCCATGGTGGAAACGATGAGAGAACCAGGGTGTGAGGAGGACGCTAACTCACAAGAACCAACGTCAACTTCAAGGCCAAATGTTGAGGATTCATTCCATTTTTCCCTCTTTATCCCAAGAGGAGTGAGGGTAACTCATTCCCCACAGCAGAAAGAAGAAGAAGAGTTCGATGTTCCTGTGGCTCTAAATCTGTCAAAAAGGCCACAACCATATAGGGTGAATGCTACACATGCGGCAGGCACCTCGGAGTCAGAAAGGAGAGAAGAGACATAGATTTTTTAGGCTGAAGAACCGGAAAGGATCCCAAAAAGCACAGTAGCAGGAGAGCATCTCGCCAGGGCATCACCAGTCACGGTGAGCACGCAAAAAGAAGAAATCGCCTTTGGCGAAGAGGAGGGACCAAGCGAAGTGGTCCCGATGAATGGGCCAATGACACAGCTTGGTGAGAAGGCCGTGAAGCACAAAATAATCAAATAAAGGTAGGCAATGGAGGAAAACCCGACAGTGGGCACAGAAGAAGAGGTTTCACGGGATTTACCTCCAGCAACCGAAATGGAGGAAGTACTGATTAAGCAGGAATGGATAGAGATGTGTGAGCAGCGAAGACTTCTAGTTAAGAAAAAGTATGAACTGCAGTTTAGGGAGACAATGCGGCTCAAAATGGAGGTAAGGAAACTGAGAAAGAAGTGCACGGAATGCAGAAACAGATAAAGAAGTACAAGTGGCAAGACAAAAAGTCTAAGACCACCGCGGTTGAAGCAAAAACCCAGGTGGACCTGATAGCCACAACCTCTGCTGCCACTCAAACAGACCCGATCGAATGACTGTTTGAAGGCCTGGAATATGCCTTAACATTCGAAATACAGTCTTGGAAATCTACTGTGGCTCAATCCAAAAATGAGATCAGGACGACCGAGGAAAGAGCCTCCACAACCATCTTTGGATATGTGGAGCACATAGATGTTAAGATATTAAGGCATGCAAAGCAGCAGTTCAAGATGGAGCAGCTAGAAAATCAAGTGGTAGAGCTGAAGGCCGATAAGGAGCAGATGTTCAGTCTAGTGCAAGAGGTTATGGCATGTTATCCCCCTGCTTCTTGTTATTCTTTATTTTTGCATGAACGTTTCCTTTTATTTTTCAAGGAAAGCATAAAAAATGAGATTAGCTATGAGATAGAAGATGGTGTACAATTCCTCTGAATCTTGAGGAATCATGACATGCTAACTCAACATCTGATGTGTGAATTTTACCTGCACAGGTATCTACTGTGTCTGGACAGAGATTTTAACCCAGCTCCATATATAGGGGACATTCATTTAAGGGCTCTCACCTCTTATGCTTTCAATCATATTCACTAGCAGAAGGCTTGCAACACCTTTAAATCCAATCAAGTTACAAATCCATTTATAGTAAGAGGAGAACATGAGAGGTAAGTCACAATTTTCAATAAGCATAGAACCTTTTTGGGAATTGGGCGGAACATAGATATAATGGTGAGGACACAAATATGGTGTCTTGATCTTTGTGTCAAGAAACTCACCACATTTCAAGAAGAGGCCCTTGATTGTTGTGAGAGAAGGTGGATGTTTTCAACTACAGCTGTCTGGAACAGGGAACCTTTTGGGGCACCAAATTTTGCACGAGTACTCACCAGAGTGCCCAGATATGTGGCATGTGTCCAGAAATGTGGGGCCCAGTGGATGGGGATCCGGTTTTAGTTTCCTGTTCTTTGGTTGCTTGCTGAAATTTACACTTGAGCTTATGATTTTCCAAAGGATTGGTGGAAGGAAGTTCTCATTTCAGATCGGTTTAAAGTTCTAGGAACAAAGATGGCCTTAGAATATGATCTCGCTGGGATTCATGAAACCTACAGTCTGTAAAATCCAGACTTGCAGAGGTGGCAGACTGCATGAGGACATGCAGAAGGCTAATTGGGGGGAGATGGTGGGTACCAAATTAGGCCATCTTTCTATCCATTTCTATTATCCATTTTGACCTTTTTGTACTCCTTTACCTATGCTGTTATGCTAAACCTACATGGTAAATACCCTTGACTTGTCCAATTGGAATATTTTAATTAATGAAGTAAATTCACATAATCTTATCTATTCGCGGTACTAAAACATATGTTTGACCGCAGCTTGGAGAACAGGAACCCTCGCTTCAGCATCTTGCAACATATCTGGTAATGACCAACCATAAGGAGGCCACGTAGCTGGAGTCATGATTCCCTAGAACTATTCTTGGACCTTTTTGCTATCTCGGACATCTGGTGATGGTGTTGTTCCAACTGATCTACATTATGAATATGCAGTTACCATGTTTCAGGGAGATCTGTTAATCTCCCTCGCTGTGTATAAAATGCAGATTGTTCTCGTGAATGGGGGTTCTCCCATCACTATTGCAATCACCTCTTACAGATTAATAAAATACATCTATTTTGCTGCTCCAATCTCCTCCATGACTAATGAAACCTTGATCAGAGAGCTGGGCCCACTCTTTTGATCAGGTGTTACGTCTTTGTGTGTGTGTCATTTAATATTTTATGCTTGTTGTTACGGTTCTTTCCTGCTATGATTGTTTCTGAAGTTCTGTAGTTCGTTTAATATTATAGCCATGTTTTGAATCTTAAATCACGAACCCTTGGTCGGAACGGATTACGCGTTTTCCCCTGCATATACCTTGCGCGTTTCCTTGAAAGGATACACACCTAGAATGATAAATTAATGTCGGAATAGGGTGAAGAAATCGTTCATTCCTGGACACCAATAGTGAGGGATGTGATTTTTGATATGAATTCTTAGCTTTAAGTAAAATTTGATATGAAATAATTTGGCGTTGCCAAACATATCTTAGCAATGGAGATCGGGGGAGATAGAATAAAAAAAAACACTTTGGTTCAACTAAAGTATATGAATTTCATGCTAAAACATTTTTGTATGGTAAATTTTAGAACAATAAGTGTTCCAATTTTTATGGGAACTAAGATTTTAGTAGATAATTTCCATACAAAACTTACATTTATGGAGGGTATGGTTTATATTCCCTATGCTAATGTAGGTGGTAGTTTGATATATGCTATGCTCAATACTAGAATAAACATTACGTAAGTATTGGGAGTCTTGAATTGATTCATGGCTAATGTTGGATGTGTTGTGATGAATAGGGTCTTTAGGTATTTGCAAGGTACCTCAATATTGTTAGAGAAAAGTAATATTGAGAGGGATTGGGGTGAATCAATATTACATAAATATAAAAATGACTTCTGCAAATAAAACGTATTTAGAAAATTACTTCCGAAAGATATAACAAGATCATGCATATGAAAAACACAAGCAATCATCACTAGTAGAGACTTAGATTTTAGGTGGAAAACCCCCCCTTTAGGGAAAAAAAAACACTGAGTTGTTTGCTGCTTCATTTTATTATCTATTTCTTCAAAATATTCTCATTTAAATTACATCATCTAGCCAAAACTGGCAATGGAGCACATACCTCTTGATTGAAATGAGAAATGTTCGCCACAACCAACTTGGAGCACCTAGTCCTACAATAGACAATCAACATGCACTTATCTTGAAGCCCCCACTCCAAGTAAAAAAATTATACAACAAGAAAATATGATTCATAATTGAAAACATCGTCACATAAACAAAAATAGCAAGAAATAAGCACACTCATGCAACCACAATTTCACACTCCAAATGAGAGAACAATTCTCTCCACATGCACACACTCCAAAAGAATATTAAATATTTGCATACAATTTAGAAACATTGCTGAAGAATAATCTCTGAAGCACATTACAATTATGAAAATCTTAACTCACTACTACAATTAATTTTTTGTGCTCTTTCACTTTATGCACACCCACTCACTCACACTACTATAGAACCAACCAAATGAACTTCCTGCCTTTACATATTTGTATTTTCTGATATCAATTAATTCTTCAAGTGATGGAGCTTTCCCAAATCTTGTTCACATCCTTCATATTTGATTGAGATGGACATTTTGACCAAATCAAGCCATTTATTCAACTAGCCTTTTGATAATTTAAAATTTGATCACCTTCTAGAGGTCCCATGACTTGTCTCGACCTTTTTTTGGAAAAAAATTTCAATAAAATTTTCCAAAAGAAAATTAATTCCAAATGAGTGCACGAAATATGGAGAAAACCTTGTGAATTCTATCAGTTGCATGCACATGTTTGTCTTTGAGTGACTAGTTATTTTCACTTGCATTGATGACCCATCATCCATGCGACTAGGGAAAAGGATAGAGTAAAACATGAAATCTGGCCCTCATACTTGCAACAGAGCTTCAAGGGATCATGTCAACCTGCAAATCAGCCTTACAAGCCCATTATGACATCAAGAAAAAAACTACATAATCTCAACAAGACTCGACACACATCATCAACGAGACCTCTAGCATACATGAAGCTCAGCTTTTGATGAGGCCTTATTACCTCATGTAACCTCTTCTACATTCCTTCTAAGACTATGAAAACGATATACATTAGCATGGAATCCCTCAAAAAATATACAACAAACTCATGATTATAGATAGAGACACAAGAGTACATAACTTCAACATTTGCCATAAATGGAAACACAAACATGCAATCAACCTCCCCCTTTGCCGATGATGTTAACTTGTAGCTTCTGAAAATAAATATTACATTTACATACAAAAATTTTGAGGCTGAGCACATACGCAACTCAACCTCTCTACAAATTTGACATCAATGGAAAATGCTTTTAACTGGAATGAGAAAATAGATGAAAGAAATGTGATACATAACCAAAAATGAAGTACTTCCCCTAAAAGGCTGGAACAAATTCTCCCCCTGAGCTGCTAAATATTCCCCCTCTGTATATATTTGAGACCAAACCATAAGGAAGAAAAAATGTACATGAAGAATAAATCCATCTTGCAATGAAGTAAGAAGAAGCACGCAAACAATTTATAATTCCTTTAAAAACATGCAAACAACCAATCACCACCTATTCCCCAAATTTTTCAGTTGAAAATGCTCTTGTTTGGAGCCGTAGGACAACAACTAACTCCTTGAAAAAATACTTAATGCCTTCGAAAAGGCACCACACTCATATTCTCTCTAAGATATTCAATTCCCTTGGAAATGGCTTGGTGAAGATATCTGCAATTTTTTCATTTAAAGCAATATATTCCAACTTCACAACCTTTTTGACAACTTGTTCCTTAGAAAATGATATTTTATTGGTATTTGGTTGGTCTTGGAGTGAAGAATTGGACTTTTGTATATTCTTATTACACTTGTGTTGTCTACCTGATAGGAAGAGGCTCTTCATACTCAACATGGATGTCTTGAAGAGCTTCCATTATCAATAAAATGTGTGTGGAACAAGTGGTTGTTGCTATATATTCAACTTCAAAACTGGACAAAGAGATAGAACTTTGTTTCTTGCCTACCCAAGGGACCAAACAATCTCCCAAAAAGTGAGTTTCTCCTGAAGTATCTTTCCTGTCATCAATACTACTAAGCCAATCAACAATAGTAAAAGTAATCACATTGAAATTTTTACCTTTGGGCTACCATAATCCATAGTCAAGAGTGCTTTGAAGGTGCTTTAAGATCCTCTTTACAAAATTAAGACAAGTTTCCTTGGGATAAACTTGAAATATTGAGACCAATCCTACAACTTGCATAATATCAGGTCTAGAAGCATTTAGATACAATAAGCTACCAATCATGGAATGATACATGGATTGGTTTACTTCTAGTTATTCATCATATTTAATCAATTTACAATTGATTACCATAGGAGTGAACACTGGTTTGTAAACTTCCATGCCAATTTTTTTTAATTTTTCTATAATATACTTTGATTAAGAAATGAAAATTCCTTTATCATCTTGAATAACTTGCAAAGAAAGAAATAAATTAAGCTCACCCAAAATTGACATATAAAATTCGTTTTGAATTTCTTGTGAAAAATTTTGGCCCATCTCCTCCAAATTTCTCCCAAATATAACATCATCTACATACACAACAATTATTATGAAATGATCACCTTCAAATTTGATATATAAATTATTTTTTGTGGATCCCTTTTTGAAGCCTTGCTATTGTAGATATTTTTCTTGATTTTCCGACCATGCCCTTGGAGCTTGCTTCAAGCCATAAAGGGACCTTTTCAACCTGCACACTTAAATCTCATCATCAGCCAATAAGAAACCTTCAGGATTATCTATATAAAATTCCTCTTCTAGATCATCATTGATGAAGGAATATTTTACATCCATTTGATAAAATTTATTTTATTATATCATGCAAAGGACAAAGACATTCTTATTGAATCCAATCTAGATACAGGTGAAAAAGGTTCATCAAAATCAGTACCTACTACTTGAGTATACCCCTTGCACACAAGTCTTTCTTTGTTCCTTACCACTTTGACTTCTTCATCTAGCTTGCTCTTGAACACCCACTTGGGTCGAATAATGTCTTTTTCCTTTGGACTTGGCACACAATCCCATGTATTTTTCTTCTGAATCTGATCTAACTCCTTATTCATTTCTTTGCCCCAATGTTGATCTTATTTAACCTCATTAAAGATTTTTGGATCTATTTCAGACAATAGTGCAAAATGTGCTTGATTGAAGCTATCCAACAACTTCCTCCTTGTTTGCACTTCAATATTTTTGCATCTTAGAATTTGACATTCCAGGTGCTTATTTTGGATGTGAGTTGGTGGAACCCTCTTTTTAGCAGAGGTATTTCTCTCTTCTTCCTCTTCTTCAGAAATTTCTTGGTCCTCATATTCTATGAAGTCATGATTAACTGCAACATCTTTGGAATCATTAGATTTAGGAGAATATTCATCATAAAAAATATCAATACCTTTTATTACCCTTTTAGCTCTCTTGTTATAACATTTTAATCCCTTTCCCTTGAAGGAATATCCAAGGAATATGCCCTCATCAGCTCTTGGTTCAAATTTTACTAGCTTGTCTTTAGTCCTTTTGATGTAGAACTTGCTCCCAAATATTTTGAAGTGGCTTGGCGAAATTTTTTTGGACTTCCTTTCCACAACTCATATGCATTTTTATAACTATTAGGCCTAAAAAGAACTCTATTTTCCAAATATACTATTGTTTGAGTTGATTCTCCCTAAAAAGTGTCTGACACACCAACTTCATCTAACATAGCTTGGGCCAACCTCTTTTTCCTCTCCACTACTTTTTGTGGTGTTATAAATATGGAGTATTTCCTCTTGATCCCATGATCCTCAAAAAAATAATAAAATTATTTGGACATGAACTCACCTCCTCTATCATATCTGAGATACTTGATCCTTAAATCAATATCATTTTCAACAAGTGCCTTAAAATACTTAAACTTGCTGAAAGCTTTAATTTTTATTTCATGAGCATAACCCATGTGGCTCTAGTGAAGTCATAAAAAAATAATATGAAATATCTCTCACCTCTTGGACTTTTATTCCTTATAGGGCCACACAAATATGTATGCACTAGCTCCAATGGTCTTCTTGTAATGAATTCCTTGGATTTCAAATGCACTCATGTTTTTTTCCACAATTAGCATGACTTGCATATTGTGCTATCTAGTTTAGCCAACATTGGTAATCCTCTAAATTCTCCAATATTGATAATTTTGATTAGATTATCAAAATTAACATGACCCAATATTCTATACAATAGCCAATATTCTTCTATTTTTCTCATGCAGCAACTATGTCGAGTGTCATAAAAAATATCACACGTTGTTGTCACTTCTAATTTCCATTGCCACTAACTTTCCAAAATTTTCTTTTCTAATCTCAAATTATTTATATATGAATGTCCCTTCATTCCCATTATCATACATATATCTCACACTAAGGATATCTTGTTTCAGTCCATCAAAATACATCACATTTTGAGCTTTGGTCTTCTTGTCCAATCTAATTGTTCCTTATCCTCTGATGTGAACTACTACATCATTTCCAAAACTGCGATTTCCTTTTTCATACTCTTTTATCTACAATAATGTTCTCTTATCATCAATCATGTTCTTGGATCATCCATTATTAACTACCCATTGCTCACATTGATCATGATCTATCAGAGAACGTTCACAATTTTTAGAGTTTTGAGCCTTCTTCTTCCAAGTTATCACAACTTTCTGCTGATTAGATTTCTCTTATCTATGTTACATGAAGGAGTCTAAAATACTAGATCTGCACTCACTTAGCTTGTGACCAAAGTTATTGCATTTCAAACATTTGATCTCATTCATTAGTAGAGAAAATTAATAAATTCCTTGAGAAACTCTTATTCTATCAACATTTCTTCTAGGAAACATGTTCAACCTACAATTTATGGCTTTGTGTCCAAAAAAATTACATGAAAAACAATAATCATAAAATAGTGTACGATACTTAACTTTTTTCCGCCTTTATGGAGGAGTGAAATTTATGGATCTTTCTTGTTTCACTTTCTTGATTTTCTACTGATTTGATTTCAACTTCCTTCTTTTTCTCATTATTATTAGTTTCTCCCATATTTTCTTGATTTTAATTTCCTTTCAAGGTTTTTGCATAAATTGTACTTGGTTGATATTTGACATTTGTAGAGAAGGCTTGAAGATAGACCATTTTTTTCCTCCAATGACCTTTGCATGTACAAAATATTTTGCAAGGTTTTTGATACCTTGACAGATTTATGATTTAGACATGCTTTAGTTCTACTTTTTATAGATTGGCCCTTAATGCAACACTTTCTTCCTCAAATTTGTGACATTTTTCTTTGCATTCTTCTAGATTTTTTGTGAGCACATTTTCTTTCATTTTTTATTCTTCCGTTTCTCTCTTTAGGAATATGATGTCTTCTTCATGGGTGAATGCAATAGGATCTCTGTTAATATTCTTCTTCAAGGATTAATTTTCCCTCTCCAACTCAACCAGATTATTTTGCTGAGCCAAAATTTGTTGCAACAAGTTTTCCTTAAATTTCTCAAGCTCATCCAACTGGATCTTCAAAGAATTATCAACCAAAGGATATTTATTCTCCTTTAGTTGGTGCATATCCTCTTTCAGCAACTTATTTTTGTTTCTAGATTTTATTAGCTCATCAAGGGTAGTAATGAGCTCACCTTCATAATCAATTTCTCCAACCTCAAAATATCATTCATCTTTGGACTCAAATTCCATAACAACACATTCATTGTGCTTTTATTTTTTTGATGAATATTTCTTACCACTTCCATCTAAAATATAACTTTCTTATTTGGTGTAGTAGCTCCTTCTCTTTTGGGATTTACCTTTTTAAAGTTTCTGATTTTTATCCTTGCTCTTCATGTCCTTCTTATTCTCTTCCTTTTCACTTATTTTATATGGACATTTTGCAGTGAAATGTTCAACTTCTCCACATTCAAAACACTTGAAAGGAAGCTTACATTTATAATTTCCAAAACCTCTCTTTAATTTATTGGAAAATTGAATTCTTCATCGTAGTCACTGCTAGAATAATCTTCCTCTTCCTTGATTTTCTTTGGAAGTTTCTTGAGTTTTTTGTTAAGAGCCTTGACCTTCTTAGAGGCCCTGAATGAAACTTCACTAGACTCAATTTTTACTTCTACAATATGCATATCATAAGATGTAAGAATTCCAAGCAATTTATGCATAGTGAGAGTGCTCAAATCAAATATTTCTTTACTAGAAGAAAATTTGGGGTAAAATATTTCTTGTAAAGACCTCAAGATCTTCTGAATAATGACTTCATCTTAAAATTTTATATCTCTGCTCTTGATCAGATTAGTCATTGTTTCAACTCTTCTAAAATATTCTTCAATAGTTTAATCTTCCTTCATTTTCAAGCTCTCAAACCTCATCCCATAGGTTTGGAGCTTCAGTTTGTTCACCTTCTTATCACCTTCATATCTATTCTCAAGTTTGTCCGAAACTAATTTGGTTGATTTTGAATGCACAAATTTTATCTAATTATTCTCACTAAGTGCTGAAATAATAGAGTTTATGGCTTTGAAATTGTTTTGAAACATATTCTTTTCATTAGTTTCTGATGGAATAAAATTAGGAACAACATACCCGAACACCATAATAGAAAAAAAATAAATGCCTAAACTCATGAGATTCCCCTCCATTCTCATCTTCCATAGATTATAGTTCTCACCATAAAAAATTGGAAGCTTCACATCATGTCCAACCATTTTCCCTTCTCAAACTGGCCTTTCAATGGTTAATCTGTAGCAAAGGTGTTGGTTCTGATACCAATTGTTAGACAAAAGTAATACTGAGAGGAGGGGGGGGGGGTTGTGAATCCGTATTATGGAAATATAAAATATATTTATGTAAATAAAACTTATTCAGAAATTTACTTCTGAAAGATATAAAAAGATCATGCACATGAAAAACACAGAAAATCATCACATGTAGATACTTGGATTTTAGGTGGAAAAACCCACCTCCAGGGAAAAAAACCATCGAAATATTTGTTGCTTCTTCTTATTATATATTTCTTCAAAATTTTCTCATTTACTTTACATCAACTAGCCACCACTAGAAATGGAGCACCTACCCCTTGAATGAAATGAGAAATGTTGGACACAACCAACTTGGAGCACCCACTCCAAGTTCAAACAATTCTACTACAAGAAAATATGATTCAAAATTGAAAACATTGTTTCAAAAACAAAAATAGAGGAAAATAACCACACTCATGAAACCATAATTTCACACTCCAAATGAGAGAACAATTATCTCCACACACACTCACCAAACTGATATTCAATATCTGCATACACTTCTAAAACACTGCTGAAGAATAATATCTAAAGCACACTACAATTATGAAGCTCTGAACTCACTGCTACAATAATTGGTTTGTGAACTTTCACTACATGCACACTCACTCACTCACATGGCTAGAGAACGAACCAAATGAACTTCTTGCCTTAACATATTTGTAATTTTTGAGATCAAAGAATTATTCATATAATGCAGCTTGCTCGAATCTTGTTCACATTCTTCATATTTGATTGAGTTGGACGTTTTTACAAAATCAAGCCACTCATTCCACTACCGTTTTCATAATTTCAAATTTGGTCACCTTCTAAAGGCCCCACAACTTGTATTAACTTTTTTAATAGAAAATTCCATCAATAAACTTCACAAAAGAAAATTAATTCAAAATGAGAACACAAAATCTGGAGAAACTATCGTGAATTCTTTCATTCGCACAGACAAAATAGGATAAATTTGATTGATCACATGCACAAGCCTATATCCCACCGATTGGTGTTTTTTAGTCACACTGATGACCCATCATCCATGCGACTGGGAAGAGGATAGAGTAAAACATGAAATTTATCCCTCAGACTTGCATATGAGATTTATGTGATCATGTTAACCTACAAGTCAACCTTCCAATACCATCATGACATCAAGAAACCAATTGCATAACTTCAAGAGGACTCCACACGAATCATCAATTAGACCTCTAGCATACATGTAGCTCTGCTTCAGATGAGGCCTTATTACCTCATGAGACCTCTTGTATAGACCTTTTGAGACTACGAAAACAATAAAACTCAGCATGAGAAACCTCAACAAGTATACAATAGACTCAATATGATACATAGAGAATCAAGAGTACATAAATTCATCAAGTGGCATCAATGGAAACACAAACATGCCAACACACATATTCCATTTCTATGATGGTGATTTTCTAAGGGACTCAAACTAAGTGGATATATAGGGTTTTTTTGGAATCTGATTGGGTAGGGGATGTAGATAGAAGGACATATATGAGCATATATGTATTTTTTTTTCTTCGTGGGGAAATAATATGTATGCCAAGGTGACAAGCTATGGTCCCTTTTTTCACTATAAAGGTAGAGTATATGGCAGCTACACAGGCCTATAATATAGGACGCTTGAGTTACGAAACTCTAAGTATAAGTAGGGATAAGTTAGATAACGGTTATATTTTAATGTAGTAGAGAAAAGAATACTTGTAGTGCTAAAGTAGAGCAAATAATAATTGGAGTGCTAAAGTAAATTAAGTAATACTTATAATGTTGTAGTAGAGAAAAGTATAATTTTAGAGAAATAGTTATTGGGTATACCTTATATTCTTTGCATGACTATCTCCATGCACTGGAAAATAATTGATGCATAGTTGGGCAAAAACCCCCTTGTTTGGGGGGTTTGGGGGAAGCATGCCAAAAAGAAATATTTTGGGTAGTGCTTTGCATATGTTTTTCCACATATTTTTTGCGAAAAGTGGACTTATGGTGCATGGTGTTTTTTCCCATGGCTTTGTAGTTTTTGGTTAAGGAACTACAATTTCATTATAATCCAGGGTAAATGGATTCTTCATTCATGGATTCCACTAGATATGTATTATAGTTTAGTACTATACATAAGAATATATATGAAAACATCTTGCATGTTTTCCCAGTTTGGGTTTGCAAGATAAACTCTTTGTGTTAATTTGTGTTTTTTTTTTTTTGCACTTTTTATTATTATTAAGAATCTAATTGTTGCAGTTAGTTGTACAAGTTTAAAACGTACATTTTATCATGGAATTTTTGGCTTCAAAGAGATTCCTTTGTAGTTAATGTGTTTTTATTAGGACTATGGTATACCCTATTATAGTGGGAGATGTGCAGAAGTGATTCTTGAGGTGAAAAGGAAATGGTGAGTAGTTTGCAGATCGAGATCAATAAATTCGAAAAGTAGAGTTTTGGGATGTGGAAGCTAAAAATGGAATAAATTTTTTTCGATAGATATTAGTGGATCACTATAGATATAGGTAGTACATCTACAAGAATGTCAATACAACACTACACCAAGTTGGATTAAAAGGAAAGGAGCATAATACAATTGTGTCTCTAAGATTTAATATTATTAAATGTTTTAGTGGGGGGCTACAACAAAGGATTTTTGGGACATGTTAGGTATGTTATATCAAGATAAGTCCCTGGTGAGAAAATTCTTTCCTCAGAACAAGTTGTATAACCTGGAGATGAAGGATGGAGACTTAAGGGTAGATAATTTTAAAACTTTCAATATTGTGGTAAATATGTTATTATCTATTCACATTAATATTTTATATGAATAAAAGTACATTAATTTGTTACGTTATATATAAGACTCATGGGATAGTCTAGTTGTTTCCATATCTAGTGAAGTAACCACGTTAAAGTTCAATGAAATTGTCTTATCTTTTTTATCAAAGGAGATGACATAGAAAAACATGGAAATTTGAAACGAAGATGACTTATTTGTAAGAGGACATTCATAGAGTAAAAATAAAATTAATTGCTTGAGTAGGATATCTAAGTATATAGGAATATCAAAATATCTAGGAAAGTTCTTAATGGTATGTTGGAAATTTGGAAAAGAAGGGCATTACAAGAAATATTGTAGATATTAACTTCTTGAGAAAGGAAAGGGATATGAAGATGTTCCTTTTTCTTAATAAAAAACCTTCTTAGATGAATAATGATATATGTACTCAAATTCTTCAAGTACACATGTAGATTATAAGGCATGGTTGGTCAACTTAGGCTCATCCTTTCATATGACTCCTCACAGGGAGTGGTTTTGCAAGTATGAAAGATTCAACGGTGGTGATGTTTTATTAGGAAATTACTTGACATCAATAATAAAGGGATGACAAAAATTAAAGTTGATTCTCATGGTTGGAAGGATAACAACACTGTTTGTTGTTCTACAAGTCCTAGAATTAGTCAAAAGTTCAAATTCTTTAAGCAAGATGAGTGATGTAGGTGTAAAAATATTGTTTAAAATGGATACATACAAGATTTTTCAAGGAGAAATGGTATTGCTATGGGGATTTTGGATTGGAAATCTGTATAAGATTTTTACAAGAACTATCAATCAAGGGTGTAATAGTTTTGTTTATCCTGAGGATGGAATAGCAAAAGGAAAAAATCTTTCAAATTTTGGAGAAAGGACAATGTTGTTGCATCAAAGATTGGGATATGTCAAATAGAAGTGAATTTGAGTACTACATAGTAATGGTATTGTAGAAGGTATTTCTAATTTCTATCTAGATTTTTATTTCTATGAATATTGTTTATGTAGCAAGCATAATCAGGTAAGATTCTCCTCTTATTCTATGAGGTGAGAGGTAATATTATATTTGGTGCATAGCGATGTGTTTAGACCTATGTTGGTTCCATCAATGGGTAAATATTTGTACTATGTATTCTTTATAAATTAATTCTCAAGGTATACACAAATTTATTTCCTAAGAAAGATATATGAAGTATGTGAGAAATTAAAAGAATTTAAGGCTCTTGTGGTAAATCAAAAAGTGATATGAAAATGATCTAGATAACTTGCTATATATTTTAAGAACATCCCACTCAGCTAAACAAATAAATGATCTAGCTTGTACTTGACAATTTGCAGAATTTATGCTTGAAAGGGGTGTATTATTTTTAACTGTTTATGTGTCTTAAGTTAATTTTTTCTTTCTGAAATTTAACATGTATAATATAAACATAATGCATAAATATGAAAATTCAAACACAACAGCAAAATTAATCTAGGATTTCACCCGAAATTCATGGGCTACGCCTCCTTTGAGCTTTGTCATCTTGAGTTGGCTCTTTGGGATTATGGTAAGGTTTATTTTACAAGGTCCAAACTTCAATACAATGGATAATTAAATGATCCAAAGGGCTGAGAATACCATCTATATCCTTCTCATGGCTGTCCAAACTCTGCAAACAGCTTTAGGCTCCGTTTAGACACTATTCCTTCAATTGGTGCACTGAGCTACACTGAACTTATACAAGGAAAAAATTCCTTCAGAATTATGTTACTATCCATGAAACCACACCTTCTATATCTGTCACACATCAGAAACCAAATATTTATTGATAAATTTCTCAAAACGAGCACTGCATCGCCAAACTAGGCATTCCTCCACGGTTTGCCTAGGGCTGCCCAAAACATCACTTCAACTTTTGGAGCTCCATAAGTTCTAAATTTTTTTTGAAACCACTTTCATTGGTTCCAAAAAAATTTAAATAGTCAAGATAGACTATTCATTCATCAAAAATGGCCTACGGTTGCTCCTGTTTCGCCTCCAACACCTGTCAGCACCCCCTGGCACTAGGGTCATGAAAAAATTCTCTGGTATGTTTTCTACCACTAGAAATCCTCAAAACATTCTGAAACATCATCCATTAGATTCATAATGCTGATTACAATCAGAAATGACTATTTTCTCACTGCATATGGTCTCTTGTTGCTCTAGCTAGGCCCTGCATTGCTGCTGGAAAAAGCTGGCACTGATGGCCCCTGGAACTTCACTAAAGCTTTTTGGATTTCTAAAGTTATCTACAGGCTATAAAAACCATCTCAAGAGATTCAGGACATCTAGATTATCCAATTTTTACTATTGGGTCTCTAGATAAGGCCTCTAGCTCCCCTAGCTAGGCCTCAAACTGATTCTGCCTCCTAGTGGCCCATTGAACTTCACTGATGAAAAAACCTGCTTAGAAGCTCTCTGATGGCTCTGACACCTACTCCATTGAGTCTATAATGTTGGAGGTAGTTTGTAATATTCAAAAATGGGGATGCATAAATACATGAACACAAAACTAGAGTAGCAGTGATAAATCAACTCGTAAAATGTGTGAGGAACACATAGCCATCAATTACATGAACAACAGCAAGAAATATGTCCCACTATTTTATCCCAAAGTGGGGAAATGCAGTAATATGTGCCCCTAAAATTTTTTTTTAGGGAATTACTCTATATGTTAAGTCCCTATATTAATAGTGTAGCCCATTATTATGTTAGTGTAGCCCCCCTTATTGTTATTATTGTACCCCTGTAACCCCCATATTGTTATTATTGTGCCCTTACATTATTATTGTTAGGTCGGCTAGGATTACATTGTGGCCCACTAGGATTACATTATGGCCCCATGGACTCCTATATATAGAAAGGAGGTTTTGTAAATTGTATCATCCAAGAATTGTTCATTCATGTAATGTATTGGAGGTTGCCCCCTCGAAGTGGCTTATTTCTAAGGCGTTGATATCTCTTTTCTTCTATTTTTGGAGCCGGTTACACAACATTTGGTATCAGAGCTTTGGATTCTAGGGTTTCGCTGCTCCAAACAGGTCATCGTGGCATTTTCGCTATAACTTTTTTTCTACGAAGCTTCAGAAGCTGAAATTTCAAGGGTGCGAAGCTGAAATCTTGAGGAAGGTTTTCTAAAAATTTCAGATCTTGGTTCGCAATATTTGAGGAGATATCATCTGTGGAAGTTAGGTGTTTTTTCAGGCTCATAAACAGGTCATCGTGGAATTTGCGCTATAAATTTTTTTGTACGAAGGTTCAGAGTCTGAAATTCATATGGTGCAAAGCTGAAATCTTGAGGAAATTCGTCAAAAAATTTCAGAGCTTGGTTCGCAATATTTTTGGAGATAGGATCTGTGGAAGGTAGTGCTTTTTCAGGCTCCTGAATTGCATCTCAAAGAGGTGATCGTGGGAAAACTTCAATAACTCTCTCTCTGGGAATTGGATTGAAGTGCCGTAAAAATTGGTCGCAAGTACACAGACTGAAGTTTCTTCGCTATCAATTTCAGAGACAAAGGACAAAACAGTGACACGTGGCAATTCGTACAAGTTCGCTCTACTGAACCAGTCCAGAATTAGGTCATTGTGGTAGATTGGACACAAATTTGTCTTGGAGAATCCAAATCAGGTCAGACCTGTGGCATTTGAAAGAAGCTTCAGAGATCTACTACAGAGCTGAATTTCAGATATCAAAGATTTTCAAATACAGAGATAATTCAATTTCAATATCGAGCTCCTAAAAGCTAGTAAAAGGTGTGTATTTTTTTTTCCCGAATTGCATAAGTCTTGTTTGAAGAATCAAGTTGAATTGATTCCAAGGGCATATTGTAGAATAGATATCAATATTGAATTCTAAAATGGCCCCTCAAAAGAATTCAACACCCATCAAGCCTTCAGAAGGCTCTACCATGACTCATGAAGATGAAGAATTGCAACATGATCTATCAAAATTACAAGAACAAGTGCAACAAATTTCACTCTCCCAAAGAGCAGCAAAAAATGAAATGGAAGTTTTGAAGAAAGGTGTGGAAGTGAAGATGGATGCTTTGAAGAAAGGCATGGAAGCTAAGATGGATGGTGTGCAAGCTAAGATGAATGGCATGGAAGCTAAGATGGATGGCATGGAAGTGGGCATGGAAGCTAAGATGGATGACATGAAAGACAACATGGAAAACATGAAGAATGATCTAAAAGCATACATGGAAGGCTTGATGACAAGTTTAAAACCATAAATGATTCCTAATGGCGAAAATATAGTAGAAGAACCTCATGATGAGAACAAAATAAATGTTAATCGTGATTTCATAAACTCTAATGTTGGCGGGAAGAACCACCATATTCCAAAAAAGGATATGAGGAAGTTTGATGGAAAGGATCCTGTAACATGGATACTACAGATGGAGCAATATTTTGATCTCCATAACGTGCAAAACACACAAAGGTACGCATTGCAACTTTACATTTAGAACAAAATACATTTGTATGGTATCGATGGCTTTGCTCCCGTAAAAAAATTGTCACTTGGTCAATTTTTACTGAGGAAATGATAGCACATTATGAGGATACAAAGAGCAACACCTTCTTTACCCAATTGATAAATCTCAAACAAAAGGGTTTAGTGGGGCAGCACATTGAGGACTTCCAAAAATTGAGTATAAGGGTAACCGATATTTCAGAGGACCACAGGATTGATCTCTTCTTAGGCAGTTTAAAGGATAACATTCAACATGAAGTTCGTGTTCTGGAACCTGATTCATTAGAGAAGGCATTCAGGTTGGCAAGAAAAGTTGAATGTAAATTATGGCAACAAGGAAGTCTACTACTCAATTCTATAAAGAAGGAAGTGTGGCTACATCTAGATTTCCACAACCTACAAGGTTGACACCACAACAATTGGAAGAAAAAAGAGCAAAAGGGCTTTGCTACAGTTGTGATAGCAAATACACTAAAGGTCATAAGTGTGCTGATAAGAAATTATTTTACATAGATTGTGAAGAGGAAGAAGAAAATGAACAAGAAGAGGATATACACCAGGAACCAACCCTAGAAGAGGAAGAAATGAATCCGACCATATCGTGTAATGCACTGGCAGGAATTGCCACTCCTCAAACTCTCAAGATACAAGGACAAATCAAGAAGAAAAAGGTAATAGTGTTGATTGATTCAGGTAGCACCCATAATTTTATTCATTGTAAGGTAGCCAAGGAATTAAATTGTTTCCTATACCCAGCACCAGAATTTCAAGTGATGGTTGCAAATGGAGGAACTATAAATTGCTCGGGAAAATGCCATAATATCAAGCTAACCATGGGGGAATATGTATTGACTAGTCCAATGCTTTCCATTCCTATGGGAGGTTCTGATGTTGTACTAGGAGTACAATGGTTACAATCTTTGGGGACGGTAGCTTTTAATTTTCAAGAACTTTTTCTTGAAATTTTTTTCCGAAGGAAAGGAAGTCGAATTACGGGGTATTGAAGGGAAGCCAGGAAGGATAATAAGCTCTAATGTCATGACAAAGCTTCTAAAGAAAGAACAACGAGGCGTAATTGCACAATTATGCTCACTAGAAGTTCCAACATCAAAATCATCTATTGCTGCAGATCTCCAACAAGTCTTGGACAATCATTCCAAGGTGTTTGAAACTCCCAAAGGACTCCCACCTATTCGTGATCATGATCATGCTATTCATTTGATTCCAAGAAGTGTTCCTCCAAACATCAGGCCTTATAGATATCCTTACTTCAAAAAGAGCGAAATTGAACGTATGATTGCAGAAATGTTAGAGGCGGGTATAATTCAACCTAGTCAAAGTTCTTTCTCTGCTCCCGTAGTATTGGTACACAAGAAGGATGGATCATGGCGAATGTGTCCAGATTATAGTGAGCTCAATAAGCTCACCATTAAAGATAAATTTCCCATTCCTGTGATTGATGAATTATTGGATGAATTACATGGAGCAATTTATTTTACCAATTTGATCTTCGTTCAGGGTATCATCAAATTAGAATGAAGACTGAAGATATTCCGAAAACAACATTTCGAACTCATGAGGGTCATTATGAATTTTTGGTCATGCCTTTTGGCCTTACCAATGCACCTTCTACATTTCAAGGGTCGATGAATTCCATTTTCAAACCCTTCCTTAGAAAATTTGTGCTAGTATTTTTTGATGATATACTAATCTATAGCAAGTCTTGGAAGGATCATGTTGAACATGTTGACAGGGTGCTCAAACTATTGCAGGAGAAACAATTATATGCAAAAGCACCCAAATGTTTCTTTGGAGTACAAGAGGTGGAATATCTGGGTCATATTATATCCCACGAGGGTGTTAAAGTAGACCCTAACAAAATTAAAGCCATTAAGGAATGGAAAGTCCCTAAGACAATAAAGCAATTGCGAGGATTTCTCGGGTTAACAGGCTATTATCGTAAGTTTGTTAAGAATTATGGAAGAATAGCAGCACCTCTAACAACATTATTGAAGAAAGATGCATTTTCATGGACTCCTGAAGCAACTAAGGCCTTTGAACATCTTAAAGAGGCAATGTGCCTATCACCGGTCTTAGCTACGCCAGACTTCACAAAAACCTTTATTGTGGAATGTGATGCCTCAGGAAATGGAATTGGTGCAGTTTTAATGCAGGAAGGAAGACCCATTGCTTTTGAAAGTCGTCCAATCAAAGGAAAGTATTTACAGAAACCTATTTATGAGAAGGAAATGTTAGCAATACCGCATGCACTAAAGAAATGGTGAACTTACCTAATGGGAAGACACTTCAAGGTAAAAACTGATCATGATAGTCTTAAACACTTTTTGGAACAAAGACTATCTTCAGAAGAGCAGCAAAAATGGGTCACAAAGATATTGGGTTATGACTTTGAAATAATCTACAAAAAAGGAAAGCTTAATGTTGTTGCAGATGCACTCTCAAGAAAGAATGAAGAGGTGGAAGCATTGCTTTGTGCCATTTCTATTATCCAAGCAGATTGGATAACCGAAGCAAGAGATGAATGGAAGAAGGACAAAGATGTATGGACACTCATTCAAAAGTTGCAGCAAGATCCTAGTACATCTGATACATTTAGTTGGAAAAATGATTCCTTATGGTACAAAGATCGCTTATATCTTCGTAAGAATTCCCAACTAAAACAAAAGATTCTTCTGGAATTGCACACTTCTCCTTTAGGAGGACACTCAGGATTTTTAAAAACTTACCAAAGGGTGAAGAAAGAATTTTTTTGGGATGGCCTTAAATCTGATATTCAAAAGTTTGTGGCGGAATGTTTGGTTTGCCAGCATAATAAAGTGGAAACAATTAAGACCTCGGGACTTCTACAACCTTTATCCATTCCAAGTCAACGTTGGGAGGAGATTTCAATGGATTTTATCACAGGTTTACCTAAGTCCGAAGGAAAGAGTGTCATCATGGTGGTAGTTGATAGACTTACCAAGTATGCACACTTTTGTGCATTATCTCATCCATTTAAAGCAAGTACAGTTGCTACTACATTTATGGATAGAATTCAAAAGCTACATGGAAGCACAAGGGTTATTGTGAGCGAAAGAGATCCCATTTTTACTGGAAATTTTGGACGGAGTTATTTTCTTGTTTGGGTACTCAATTAGCTCATAGCTCATCTTATCATCCTCAATCTGATGGTCAAACTGAGATAGTAAATAAATGTTTGGAAGGATATCTTCGTTGTTTTGTATCCGATAAACAAACACAATGGGTCAAGTGGTTACCTCTCGCTGAATGGTGGTATAACACTTCCTTCCATACTGCAGCAAAAATGACCCCATTTATGGCACTTTATGGATATCATCCACCATCGATCACATAATCTTTAAGGGAAAATTCGAAGGTTCAAGCAGTGGAAGATCACATCGAGCATCAGCAAGAAGTTCTCCAACTCTTAAAGGATAACCTGAATTTGGCACAAAATCGAATGAAACAACAGCAGATCAACATCGCAGCGAGAGAAGTTTTGATGTAGGAGATTGGGTATTTTTACGGCTACAACCATATAAACAAATGTCCCTCAAGCAAGCTAAGAAGGATAATAAATTATCGCCAAAGTACTATGGTCCCTACAAGGTGTTGCAAAAGAGAAGTTTATAGGTGAAAATCTTCCAGTTCAAACAATATTGCCAGAACTTGATGAGGAAGGAAAAATCATATTGGAACCTGAAGCGGTCACGGAAACAAGAACTCGACAACTACGGAATCGATCAATTTCAGAGTATCTCATCAAGTGGAAGAACTTACCCACTGAAGATTCTACATGGGACGATGAGAATTTTATACAGAAGCACCCGGAGCTACTCAAGCGTTGAGGACAACACTTTTTTGAAGGAGAGGGGCATGTTAGGTCCCTATATCACTAGTATAGTACCTTATTATTGTTAGTGTAACCCCCTTATTGTTATTATTGTACCCTTGTAACCCCCATTTTGTTATTATTGTGCCCTTAAATTATTATTGTTAGGTCGGCTAGGATTACATTATGGCCCCATGGACTCCTATATATAGAAAGGAGGTTTTGTAAATTGAATCATCCAAGAATTGCTCATTTATGTAATGTATTGGAGGTTGCCCCTCGAAGTGGCTCATTTCTAAGGCGTTGATATCTCTTTTCTTCTATTTTTGGAGCTGGTTACACAACATAAAGCGGCACCACATCAAGTTCCACTGTGTCAATAAAGTGTGCAATTATTGTAAAGCGCAATATGCACTTCCTTGAGACTTGCAAATTAGCATCCTTGCATATCCATCCAAGTGGATAAGGCTTCGGATGTGGAATGGTCTCAAGTTTAAGCTGCTTGACCAAGTCTTTAGATATAAGATTCGCTTGTGACCCACTGTCAAATAGTGTGTCAATTTTGGTATGTTTTGAAATTACCCTCACATGGAAGAGCTCTATCCTCCTCTTTTCTTCATGAGTATCTTTGTGACAATTCAAAGAGCTAGAATTGGGAGTTGTGTCTTGCACCACTTCTTTCCCCTTAATGTTCTTTAAAACCATGGCTATGCTTTTTGTCTCATCTCCTGAGTCTGACCCTAAGTCTTGCTCAACTGTTGCTATAGTTTTCTCCTTTTCTTTGGTCTTGTTTTTGTTCTTGTATTTTTCTGGTTTCAGTTCAGGATGAAGCTTCCAGCAATGATCTTCATCATGACTTGTCTTCGAACAGTTCTTGCAAAATAACTTTCCTTTGTCCTTTCTTGAATTTGAAACTCTCTTCTTTCCTTTGTTTTTGAAATTATTATCCTCATCAAAAGTATTCTTTCCTCTAGCTTCTAAATGTGTAGCCTGCACACAGACTTCATCTAAGCTGGTAGGATTGAACATTAGGATAGTATGTTGAAGGTAATTGTGCAAACCTCCTATGTATTTTAACAAGGTGTCTTGACTTTGTAAGTCTACCCCAAGTAGAAGTGCTCTCCTTCTAAACTCTTGGGTATAATCTTGCACATTTTGACCCTTAAGTTGCCTAAAATTTTGCCAATTCATGATTTCTTTCTGAATATGAGCAAGAGGATAAAATTGTTTCTTAATAGCTGTAATAAACTCATTCCAAGTTAGAGTTATCTTACCATGCTTTTTGATTTCCTCTCTGGTCTTGGCTTCCCACCAAACCAAAGCTGCTCCATCCATTCTCAATGAGGCTAATTGGATTTTTGTGTCATCATCATGCAAATTCTGAATTCTTAGATAGACTTCCAGCTGTCTAATCCAGTTATCCAATTTTTCTGCATTCACATCACCATTAAACATCGGCAACTCAAACTTTACATCAAGCTTTAACAAAGGATTTTTAAGAGATGTTTTTGTTTTTTGTGACTGATTAACAGAAGTTGAAGAGGATGATGTGGAGGAAGAGGATGACGATGGAGATGAAGGATCACCATTTCCTCCATTCCCTTTCTTAGACTTATCATTGTATTTCTTCCCTCCTGAAGAATCTCCTTCTTCTTTTTGGTTTCTAGACCCTTCTCCAGCAATCCTATCATTTCTCTCCTGGTATAGGATCCTAACCATCTCAGTCAAGTCCAAGAAAGCTTTTCTAAAGACTCTTTCTTCTTCCTTGGAATCCATTTCCTCATGTACTTCTCCTTCTCTGGAAGACATGTTTGTGGTTGATTCTAAGGCTAATGAGGATGAAATGGAAGGTGGAGATAATGGCACCCTAGCCCTCCTTGGTTGAGGATTAACTTGTTCTCTAACCAATTGACCTTCCCCTCTTTTCAATTTCAACCTAGTAAGCATCAAATTTTGCAGAATAACACAATCTTCTTGCACAAATTTCACAAACTCTTAAGCAAAACCTAGAGCTCTGATACCAATCTGATCTGAAATGTGTGAACAAAATATTTCTTATACAGAGATAGACAGTAGGGGCTTTTACTGGTTATTTCACCTTTACTAGAAAGGATGAAACCAGAAGCTTCTGGCCCTCTTACTGGCTCTGCCTAAAGAAATATAAGGTAAACACTAAATCGATCTATCAATGAAAGTATTTGTTTATGTTTGCAAAGTATTCATTAACCAAATTTTATGTGTGAATAAGCAAGTTCAAGTATTCTGCAATGGAAGTAATGTGGTTTGAAGTGAAACTAATGAGTTTTGATCACTGTATAAGTCTCATTGGGAAAAATGGACTTATTAAAAATTACTGTTTAATGTAGTAAAATCTGGAATATAGCAGCAAAAATGCACAGCATAACAGTAAGCATTTGTTTAAGCAGTTCACCCCTCTCTTGGGCTACCTCTGTTGGGTCCAAAAGCCTCCAAATAGGCTTTTCCCTCTTTCATTAATTCTCAAAATAAGTATTACACTGTGAAGAAAGCCTCAAAAGGCTAAAATAGCTACAAATTTAGAAACAGAGGACTGAAAACAGTAAAAATCGACTATTCATGCACCTCAAATGGATGAGTATATTCCAATACAGTTGATCTTTCACCAAGCCCTGGTGGCTCCACAAGAAAATTTGCTGATAGAATTGCTCACAGAGTGCCCTGATGGCTCTACAATGTGTCCCAACAACTCCAGAATGCTTCAATACCCCCAAATCAAAAAAAATTCGCTTCAAAAGGCCTTTCCTACCCAAAGTTATGACTAACTGAAGTTTACCCAATGTCCCCTTGAAAAACTCCACTAAATGTGGAAGACTGTAGTTAGCTCTGACAAAATAGGGGTGGCGCTAAATTTTTGGCACTCCGCCATTTAATCCGCTAGCGTTAGGTGCTAAGGATAGGGTCCACGTGACTGGACCGTTCGGAAGTGGTGGTTCAAAATTTGAGTTAGGGGCGGAGAAACTTTTATAAAAAAAACATATATGAAATGTGCCTCCGCACCAAGCGCTAGTCCTTCTGACCATACCCAAACGGTTGCGCGCCAATAGAAATAGGCCCCCGCTTCCGAGCCACAGGTCATAAGATGGAGGGGGCTGGCCCCTTTCGAGCTCCGCCCATATAAAGTTTAAACCTTAAATACCAAATCAAGCCATTGACTATTAATAACCATTGTCGTGACCCAACGGTCGGGCCGCCTTGTTGGCTCCGCCCCGACCCGGGGTCGATCCCTGCCGCATATAACAAAATTTTATACAACATTTCGTTTGACCTTGGGGCCACGTGGCAGCCTCCGGGCTGGCCATGTGGCGCCCTCCGATTGGTTGACTTCAGAATATTTTGCAAAATATTCTGTGGAATATTCCATGAAATATTCCCAAAATATTCTGTGGAATATTCCATGAAATATTCCCAAAATATTCTGTGGAATATTTTTTTTTTTAATAAAATATTTTTATAAAGTCAAATTGGCCATTTTTTTTACTGAAATTGGCAAACTTCAAAGCTGAATAACTTTCTCATACAACGTCGGTTTTCAGTGTCGTTCACGTCTACAGGATCGTTTTTCTGAGCTCTTTCTAGTCGTTCTGGTTTGGACCAATTCTGAGAAACTAAATTTTTAAGCATTTTTCCATAAAGGACTTGATCTCCTGATCAATATATATATATATATATTACAAAATATATATTATTTATGTGTTAATATTGTTAACTATGCCACCGTTATCAACAAATGAGCTGGTTGTTGGGCGTGCCACCCAACGCGGGCCCGACCCATCTATATTTAAAAATGTGTTGGCCCAAAAAAAATGATTATATGCGGATTTTTTGGGAGGCAAGTGATTTGATCTACCAACTCCCTTAACCAATTCACACTCTATTGATTGGCGCCACTTGTTGAAAATCATCCCAGGATTTACTTAAACCCGTCTTGCTCCAAGGCACTTAGGAAACCTATAGAAGAGTGGTAGTGGGCATGATTTTCGTGAAGGTAGGAAGAGTGAAGACAAATAACATATTTTGAGGTAGAGGATACATAGTTCGAGGGAATCGTTTTTGATGCGTGGAGAATCTTTTTGATTCCAAGGAGGTAAAATTTTCCTATGTCAGAATGTATTGAACTTTATATGCATTTTAACCAAAATTTGTAGGGAACGCAATAGCAAGGTTGGATTCACCTTTTGAGTAGCAGTTTTGCAAATTCCCTATGGAAGAGAATCTTCAAGAATCTTGAGGGAATC
>CM076581.1:1328612478-1328778539 GCA_034641835.2 Pinus albicaulis
ATTGGTACTATGGCATACAAATTGGAGCTTCCTGCTTCTTCGCGAGTACATCCAGTTTTCCATGTTTCATGCTTAAAGAAGGTTATAGGTGAAAATCTTCCAGTTCAAACAATATTGCCAGAACTTGATGAGGAAGGAAAAATCATATTGGAACCTGAAGCGGTCACGAAAACAAGAACCCGACAACTACGGAATCGATCAATTTCAGAGTATCTCATCAAGTGGAAGAACTTACCCACTGAAGATTCTACATGGGAGGATGAGAATTTTATACAGAAGCACCCAGAGCTACTCAAGCGTTGAGAACAACACTTTTTTGAAGGAGAGGGGCATGTTAAGTCCCTATATTAATAGTGTAGCCCCTTATTATGTTAGTGTAGCCCCCCTTATTGTTATTATTGTACCCCTGTAACCCCCATATTGTTATTATTGTGCCCTTACATTATTATTGTTAGGTCGGCTAGGATTACATTGTGGCCCCACTAGGATTATATTATGGCCCATGGACTCCTATATATAGAAGGAGGTTTTGTTCATTTGTATCATCCAAGAATTGTTCATTCATGTAATGTATTGGAGGTTGCCCCCTCGAAGTGGCTGATTTATAAGGCGTGAATATCTCTTTTCTTCTCTCTTTGGAGCTGGTTACACAACACTATAACTATGAGAAATAACTCAGGGATCCATTTTCTTAAGTATTATGGGACTTACATCCAGAAGGGGATCAGAAACAAATCCCTTTTGATGTGTTAAATAGATCTCCTGGTCCCAATATGGCTTAAAAATGCTCAAATCCAATGACTTAGACTATAAAAAAGTTTTTGAAGCATGAAAGCATAATTTTATGATAGTTTCTGCTACAATATAATGTAAATAATAGATCTGGAGTTTTATTACTGAAAGCATGGAGAAAAATAGGTATCTAGCCCCTTTTACACATTATGAAGATAACTCGGCAAGGGTTTCATGAAAGCCCAAGTTCAAATTGATAGATCTGCAGATCTGGATCTGAAATAATGGAGTATACTAAATATCTTATTACATACAACTAAATAATACAATAAATTAAAGAGGATCCTTCTTACAATCTTTCTAGGAGAAGTGTTGGCCCTTTTCCTCAGAAACTAGCTCAAAAAAAAGGGTCTGAACCCTCACACTACAACACTACAAGAAATGACGCAGTTCTTGCAAATGACTGCATTATAGATGATGGGAGTTCTTTGGAAAAGTGCCAAGATATGGAAATCTGTTCCAGAACCTTCCTTACTGATCTCCCAAAGGAATGGAAGCTCCCTCCTTTGAAAAATGAGTGCAGGAAGTGGTGTTGTGAACCCCCACTGCCACACCCTGCAACACAATGTTATACCGCTATAGAAATAATGTTGTAGCTGGAGGAGGATGCTTGGCCTCAAGCCTGGATGTGGAGAAATTCAGTACAATCTCCTTCAAGAGGCCTCTCAAGAAAGGAGAAGGAATTCCTAAACAAGAATGCCTTGTGCTAAGCAACACAACAATATCAACTAAACAGTTGGAGAAAGCAGAATAGTCATGCAGACCAAAATCCAATCTTCAATTCATAATATGTCTTGCTATGGCTGCCTTGCTCTCCTTTTAAACATGTGTGAGCCTTCTTGCCTTGGTCCCCACTAATTAGGGTTTCCTTTGTCAGGGAATCTTCCTCCCACTTGCATTACGTTATCTCTATGGATGATCTCTTCCTCTCATTCCAGCACTGTTGACTTGGTCAAACTTGACCTTGCCCACATGCATTTGTCCCTGTTCACACCTCAGAGTGTAAAATCCAACTAAAATTATGATCACTTCTCCCATTATGATGGATTTTATTCATATTTTTGAAATGTATGGGTCTCCTTACCTATCTATTCTTCTCCCAAGTGAAATCAGCAATATTTAATATTCTAATTAGCTGCATGCTAATTTTGGAATATTAGAGTCCTCCCCTCCCAAATGTTTCTTGTCCTCAAGAAACTACAAGGATAGAACGGAGAAGTCTTTCCTCCTTCTATATCATCCTCATATGATGAAATCCTCCAAGGAATATGATGTCATCTCAACAATAAGTCACCATAGTGCCCCTCCCAAGCATACAAGCTAGCATTTTGTGAGAATCCCAAATGGCCATCATCATGAAAAGGTGAAATAATCAAGGAGGCAACTAAGTGTTTTCTAGAGGTACCCTCAAGGCATGGATTTTTAAATGTAGTGGGAATCATCTTACCCATGTGGATCCTCCATCCCCAAGCTATCATCGATACAAAATGAGTTACCTCTCCATAAGGAAACTCTTGAAAATTCTCCTCCACCTTTGGCTCCTGCATAGTAGGTCGGCTGAAAATATGAACATGGTAGACAAAGTAGCCTACCCCACGCTGTCCTCCTCTCCAATTATGATAAGTGTAGAGTATATTCTGATCTTGGGCTGCAATAATGTTTCCCTCAAGTGGAAAAATGAAGACTAGATCTCCAAATATCTCCTCTCCAACGTTGTGAATCAAGCTGGCCCAAACCATACCATATATGAAGAATAGGACTTGATCATCATATGGTATCCAATAAATCTTATGGTGCACCTCATAAAGGGACAAGTGTTTTACTGTGGTGGCCATGTCATCTCGCATGCTCCCATTAGAACATGTAATCCAAAAAATGTGGGAATCTGCTTCCCCAAAGGACACATTCAACCCATGTGTCTCTCTCCCAATCATGCTCCCAATAAATATAAGAACAATATCATCAAGTGAAATCATTATTAGCATCAAAATAAGGGAAATACTGAAGGTTTCATGTGGGGCTGGAAGGTACCAACAGTTTCCCAAGTAGTCACAACACAGTTTTCCTAACTGCTGCTTCAGAAAATAGTATGGCATGTTGTTTTTTGATACATGGATAATTATGTATGTCCTTACATATACTAATGAATAGTAAATGTCTGGGTGCATAAACTAAACATACATGAAAGGATAAAACACTTACACAAGACCATATAAAATATGGTTGTCTCCATCATACAATTTGGCCCAAATTTGATCATGGAGCACAAAGAGAAGCTTGCCCTCTTGTGGAGCAATGCACTGCATAGAAATGGTAGGAGCATGAAAATATTGTGTTAGGTAATCAATAGATGCAAAAAAAATATTTTTACCATGTTCTCAAATTAATATGATGATAGGATCCATGAATAAGCCCTCCATTGTGGTGATACTCTCACGAAGAGAAATGAATCATATGTTGCATGATGATCCTTCTCCTTATGCTTGGAAATCCAAGTCAAGAAGAAAATACAGTAATAGATGTCTCCATCAACTACTCCATCACTCTCACCTCCTCCTTGTCCACCAAGTGCATCAAATGTGAAGTTATCCTGGGGACACTCCATGAATAAGCCCAAGCTTCAAAGTGACAACATTGTTGGCCTATGCAAATAGGCTCCTGCCAACTCATAGCTCCCTTCTTTGACATGCTCATTGTCAAAGACATCTCCCATAATTTTTCTACATAGAGAAAGTTCCTCCCAATGTGGAAGTACCTCCTAATCATATAAGGCCAAGGAGTAGCCCATTTTCACCACGATAGTGCCATCTCCTACTCCTGCAACATTATGCAAAGTGTGAGAGAAAATCTGCCTATGCTCTCCCAAGAAGAACCCAAGCAACAATGGATTTTGTTGCCTCCTCATACCTCCATCATACAAATCATGTGGTGAAAAAATAGTGATCGATATGAAGAATGTCATATCAATACAATGTTTCCATACTCCTTGCTACCCAATGATGCAAGTATCCTGCCATAATTTCTCCACCCACATACCCTTAGAAAGAGGATATGTCATAGGATGGCCAAACTTTTTCAAGAGTAGCCAACGGAGACAAGCCTCCTACTGCCCAGTGTCACATATTTGCAAGTATATTTCCAGCTTCTTTCTCCCCATCCACACCCATTAATCCAAACGTAGGTGCCTCCCATCATGGTCGCCCTTAGTACTCTCCCAAGGAAGATTACCATTCCTCCAAATCATATTTCACCTCTTGCATTTCATGGGATGTTGAGATGCAACTCCTTGGAGATATTCTAGAGAATATCTCTCATCAATGTCCTTCCTGAATCCATAAGGATCCAATTGTGATGAGGGAAAACCTCCTCAAGCTGTTGAAGAACCTTGCACTCCATGATATGTTGAAGTGCACCTCCCATAAGATCTCTTAATGAGACCTTCTTTCCATCAATGGCCTTCCAAAACCAATAAGGTTTTGGATCTGCTGCAGGTATAAGTTTCTCTTTGAGCTATGGAATTCTCATTGAGAAAGTGTCATCTACAAAGAAGAAAGTATTTCTCATCTCAAGATGTCTACCATCTATCTCTTCTTCCTCCATTGCTTCATGAATGAAGCTGCCATTTGAATGCTCCCATAAGGAATGGGTCCTATTTTCTTCACTACTTCTCTTTTACAGCGCAATGCAAGTATGTTGCTTTAAATTAGTAGTATGCAATGATTTATATCCCTAAATAATATTTTCTAAAGTGATAAGGGATGGAAACTTGGGCAATGTTGTGAAACCAACTCCAAAAATAGAAGAAAAGAGATATCAACGCCGTACAAATAAGCCACTTCGAGGGGGAAACCTCCAATACATTACATGAATGAACAATTATTGGATGATACAAATGACAAAACCTCCTTTCTATATATAGGAGTCCATGTGGCCACAATGTAATCCTAGCCGATGTAACAATAACAATGTAAGGGCACAATAATAACAATATTGGGGTTAGAGGGGGCTACAATAATAACAATAAGGTGCTAAAATAGTAATATAGGGACCTAACATGCCCCTCTCCTTCAAAAAAGTGTTGTCCTCAATGCTTGAGTAGCTCTAGGTGCTTCTGTATAAAATTCTCATCCTCCCATGTAGAAACTTTAGTGGGTAAGTTCTTCCACTTGATGAGATACTCTGAAATTGATCGATTTCATAGCTGTCGAGTTCTTGTTTCCGTGACTACTTCAGGTTCCAATATGATTTTTCCTTCCCCATAAAGTTTTGGAAATATTGTTTGAACTGGAATATTTTCTCCTATAACCTTCTTTAAGCATGAAACATGGAAAATTGGATGCACTCGTGAAGAAGTAGGAAGCTCCAATTTGTATGCCATAGTACCAATCTTTTGCAACACCTTGTACAGACCATATTACTTTGGTGATAGTTTATTATCCTTCTTAGCTTGCTTGAGAGAAATTTGTTTGTATGGTTGTGGCCATAAAAATACCCAGTCTCCTACATCAAAACTTCTCTCACTGCGATGTTGATTTGCCTGTTGTTTCATTCAATTTTGTGCCAAATTTAGGTTATCCTTTAAGAGTTGGAGAACTTCTTGTTGATGCTCGATGTGATCTTCCACTGCTTGAACCTTTGAATTTTCTCTGAAAGATGATGTGATGGATGGTGGATGATATCCATAAAGTGCCATAAATGGTGTCATTTTTGCTGCAGTATGGAAGGAAGTGTTATACCACCATTCAGATAGAGGTAACCACTTGACCCATTATGTTTGTTTATCTGATACAAAAAAATGAAGATATCCTTCCAAACATTAATTCACTATCTCAGTTTAACCATCGTATTGAGGATGATAAGATGAGCTATGAGCTAATTGAGTACCCAAACAAGAAAATAACTCCGTCCAAAAATTTCCAGTAAAAATGGGATCTCTGTCACTCACAATAACCTTTGGGTTTCCATCTAGCTTTTGAATTTTTTCCATAAATGTAGTAGCAATTGTACTTGCTTTAAATGGATGAGATAATGCACAAAAGTGTGCATAACTTGTAAGTCTATCAACTACCACCATGATGACACTCTTTCCTTCGGACTGAGGTAAACCTGTGATAAAATCCATTGAAATCTCCTCTCAATGTTGACTTGGAATGGATAAAGGTTGTAGAAGACCCGGGGTCTTAATTGTCTCAACTTTATTTTGCTAGCAAACCAAACATTCCACCACAAACTTTTGAATATCAGATTTAAGGCCATCCCAAAAAAATTCTTTCTTCACCCTATGATAAGCTTTTAAAAATTTTGAGTGTCATCCTAAAGGAGAAGTGTGCAATTCCAAAAGAATCTTTTGTTTTAGTTGGGAATTCTTACAAATATATAAGCGATCTTTGTACGATTAGGAATCAATTTTCCAATTAAATGTATCATATGTGCTAGGATCTTGTTGCAAATTTTGAATGAGTGTCCACACTTCTTCGTCGCTCTTCCATTCATCCCTTGCTTCGGTTATCCAATCTGGTTGGATAATAGAAATGGCACAAAGCAATGCTTCCACCTCTTCATTTTTTCTTGAGAGTGCATCTGCAGCAAAATTTAGCTTCCCTTTTTTGTATATTATTTCAAAGTCATAACCCAAAATCTTTGTGACCCATTTTTGTTGCTCTTCTGAATATAGTCTTTGTTCCAAAAAAATTTTAAGACTATCAAGATCAATTTTTACCTTGAAGTGTCTTCCCATTAGGTAACGTTGCCATTTATTTAGTGCATGTAGTATTGCTAACATTTCCTTCTCATAGATAGCTTTCTGTAAATACTTTCCTTTGATTGGAATAATTTCAAAAGCAATGGGTCTTCCTTCTTGCATTAAAATAGCACCAATTCCATTTCCTGAGGCATCGCATTCCACAATAAAAGATTTTGTGAAGTCTAGCATAGCTAAGACCAGTGCTAGGCACATTGCCTCTTTAAGATGTTCAAAGGCCTTAGTTGCTTCAGGAGTCCATGAAAATGCATCTTTCTTCAATAATGTTGTTAGAGGTGCTGCTATTCTCCCATAATTCCTAACAAACTTGCGATAATACCCTGTTAAACTGAGAAATCCTCGCAACTGCTTTATAGTTGTGGGGATTTTCCATTCCTTAATGGCTTTAATTTTGTTAGGGTCTACCTTAACACCCTCGTGAGATACAATATGAACCAGATATTCCACCTCTTGTACTCCAAAGAAACATGTGGATGATTTTGCATATAATTGTTTCTCTTGCAATAGTTTGAGCACCCTGTCAACATGTTAAACATGGTCCTTCCAAGACCTGTTGTAGATTAGTATATCATCAAAAAATACTAGCACAAATTTTCTAAGGAAGGGTTTGAAAATGGAATTCATCAACCCTTGAAATGTAGAAGGTGCATTGGTAAGGCCAAAAGGCATGACCAAAAATTCATAATGACCCTCATGATTTTGAAATGTTGTTTTCGGAATATCTTCAGTCTTCATTCTAATTTGATGATATCCCAAATGAAAATCCAACTTGGTAAAATAAATTGCTCCATGCAATTCATCCAATAATTCATCAATCACAGGAATGGGAAATTTATCTTTAATAGTGAGCTTATTGAGCTCCCTATAATCCGGACACATGCGCCATGATCCATATTTTTTTTGCACCAATACTACTAGAGCAAAGAAGGAACTTTGACTAGGTTGAATTATACCAGCCTCTAACATTTTTGCAATCATACGTTCAATTTCGCTCTTTTGGACATAAGGATATCTGTAAGGCCTAATGTTTGGAGGAACACTTCCTGGAATCAAATGAATAGCATGATCATGATCACGAATAGGTGGGAGTCCTTTAGGAGTTTCAAACACCTTGGAATGATTGTCCAAGACTTTTTGGAGATCTGCAGAAATAGATGATTTTGATGTTGGAACTTCTAGTGAGCATAATTGTGCAATTACGCCTCATTGTTCTTTCTTTCGAAGCTTTGTCATAACATTAGAGATTATTATCTTTCCTAGCTTCCCTGTGATACCCCATAATTCGACTTCCTTTCCTTTTGAAAAAAAAATCAATAAAATTTCTTGAAAATTAAAAGCTACCGTCCCCAAAGATTGTAACCATTGTACTCCTAGTACAACATCAGCACCTCCCATAGGAATGGAAAGCATTGGACTATCCAATAAATATTACCTCATGGTTAGTTTGATATTATGGAATTTTGTAGAGCAATTTATAGTTCCTCCATTTGCAACCATCACTTGATATTCTGGTGCTGGGTATAGGAAACAATTCAATTCCTTGGCTACCTTACTTTGAATAAAATTATGGGTACTACTTGAATCAATCAACACTATTACCTTTTTCTTCTTTATATGTCCTTCTATCTTGAGAGTTTGAGTGGTAGTTCCTACTAATGCATTACACGATATGGTCGGACTCATTTCTTCCTCTTCTAGGGTTGGTTCCTGGTGTATATCCTCTTCTTGTTCATTTTCTTCTTCCTCTTCACGACCTATGTAAAATAATTTCTTCTCAGCACACTTATGACCTTTAGTGTATTTTCTATCACAACTGTAGCAAAGCCCTTTTGCTCTTTTTTCTTCCAATTGTTGTGGTGTCAACCTTGTAGGTTGTGGAAATATAGGAGTAGCAACACTTCCCTCTTTATAGAAGTGAGTGCTAGGCTTCCTTGTTGCCATAATTTTACATTCAATTTTTCTTGCCAACCTGAATGCCTTCTCCAATGAATCAGGTTCCAAAACACGAACTTCATGTTGGATGTTATCCTTTAAAGTACCTATGAAGAGATCAATCCTGTGTTCCTCTGGAATATCAGTTACCCTTATTTTCAATTTTTGGAAGTCCTCAATGTGCTCCCCCCACTAAACCCTTTTATTTGAGATTTGTCAATTGGCTAAAGAAGGTGTTGGTCTTTGTATCCTCATAATGTGCTATTATTTCCTCCATAAAAATTGACCAAGTGAATTTTTTTTTACGGGAGCAAAGCCATCGATACCATACAAATGTATTTTGTTCTAAATGTAAAGTTGCAATGCGTACCTTTTGTGTATTTTTCACATTATTGAGATCAAAATATTGCTCCGTCTGTAGTATCCATGTTACGGGATCCTTGCCATCAAACTTCCTCATATCCATCTTTGGAATATGGTGGTTCCTCCGTCCAACATTAGAGTTTATGAAATCATGATTAACATTTATTTTTTTCTCATCATGAGTTTCCTCTACTATCTTTTCACCATTAGGAAACATTTCTTATGTCAACTTTGCCAAACCTTCGATGTCTACTTTTATGTTTTCCATTTTTTCATTGATCTTAGCTTCCATGCCATCCATCTTTTCTTCCATGCCCACTTCCATGCCTTCCATATTAGCTTCCAAACCATTCATCTTAGCTTCCACGCCTTTCTTCAAACCATCCATCTTAGTTTCCATGCCTTTCTTCAAATCTTCCATTTCATTTTTTGTTGCTCTTTGCGATAGCGAATTTTGGTGCACTTTCTCATGTAATTTTGATATCTCATGTTGTGTTTCTTCGTCTTCATGAGTCATAGTAGAGCTTTCTGAAGGATTAATGGGTGTTGAATTATTTTTAGGGGCCATTTTAGAACTGATTACTGATATCTATTCTTCAATATGCCCTTGGAATAAATTCCAACTATTTTTTTTTAAATGAGACTTATGTAACCCGAAAAAAAAACACACCTTTTTCTTTCTTTTAAGGAGTGCAATATTGAAACTGAATTATCTATATGATTTTCGATCTTCAATATCTAAAATATGGTATTGAGGTAGCCCTCTGAATCCTTTTTCGAATTCCACAAGTCTGACTTGAGTTGGATTCTTGAAGACAAAGTTGTGCCCAATCTCTTATGATGACCTAATTATGGACTGGTTCAATAGAGCGAACTTTCATGACTTGCCATGTGTCACTGCTTCCTCCTTCGGCTCTGAAATTGATAGACATGAAACTAAATTCCATGTGCTTGCGTCCATGTTTTACATAATTCCAATCCGATTCTCAAAGAGAGAGTTATGAAGATTTTTCCATGATCACCTCTTTGAGATGAAATTCGGGAGCCTGAAAAGGTCCTAACATCCACAGACAATATCTCCGAAAATATTGTAAACCAAGATCTTAAGTTTTGCGACTTTGTTCCTAAGGATTTTAGCTTCTTACTCTAAAAATTTCATCTTATGAACCTTCTTAGAAACAAATTTATAGCGAAAATTCCACGATGACCTGTTTGGAGCAGCGAAACCCTATAGAATCCAAAGCTCTGATACCAAATGTTGTGAAACTAGCTCCAGAAATAGAAGAAAAGAAATATAAACGCCTTAGAAATAAGTCATTTCGAGGGGAAAACCTCCAATACATTACATGAATGAACAATTATTTGATGATACAAATGAAAAAACCTCCTTTCTATATATAAGAGCCCATGTGGCCACTATGTAATCCTAGTGGGGCCACAATGTAATCCTAGCCGATCTAACAATAACAATGTAAGGGCACAATAATAACAATATTGGGGTTAGAGGGGGCTACAATAATAACAATAAGGTGCTAAAATAGTAATATAGGGATCTAACAGGCATACCTTGGTGAAATTTGGAAGCATCTTGTAGGGATATAAGAGTTCTTCCCTCAAATGTGTTGGCTTCCCAAACTGTTGAAGATGAAAGCTGCTTCTCCATGGTTGTAACAGTGTTGATACATACCTCTTCCATTGGTGGTGAGGGATTCTCCTTCCCTTTTCCAAATTTCCTGATCGGCCTTTGAGAAAACTCAACAAGGGTAGTCACTCTTGCATGGCTCAAATGGCTGAACCACCAAGTGTTTGCTTCACCTTCAAGGTGCAGCACTGCAATTTCTACAACCTCTCTCTCTACTACTGGATGTAGTAGGAATAATGCCTATAGCTTCATCACCCAAGCCTTTGCTGCATATGTGAGTGATTCATCAAAATTGGACAATATAAATCTATTTCCTCTCATCATCCCATTGCTGTAGGGCCTCCTTTCTTCTTCCAGCTGGATAAACTGAGGAAGAGCTAGAGTCTCTTTGAAAGCTCTAGGTTGGGATTTTTATTCTCCAGGGTACCTTCTTATAATTTCAGATTCCAAGTGTCCTTCATGCCTCTTTTCTTCTCCTCTTTGATAATAGGAAGTACATGGCCCTTCCTCTTCTTAAAACCCTCTAGGAGTTTCATTGAATCTCTTCTCCTTCATCTGCTTAACCTTCTTGGAGAGGTTATTCATGGATTTGAAAAGTGATGAGATAAGGTTCATCCTCTCCGTCATTATGATCTTTCTCTTTGTCTTCTTAGTCTTTTGATATCATAATGGCTGTAACTCACAGGTTGAACCAAGATTATGCTCTGATACCACTGTAATATCCCAAAATGGGGATGCAGCAATACATGAACACAAAACTCAAGTAAAGGTGATAAATAAACTCATAAAATGTGTTAGGAATACATATCCATAAATTACATGTACAACAACAAGAAATATGTCCCACTATTTTATCCCAAAGTGGGGAAATGCAGCAATATGTGCCCCAAAAACGTTATTTTCAGGTAATTACGCTATAAATGTGAGAAATAAATTAGGGATCCCTTTGAATAAGTATTATGGGACTCACATCCAAAAGGGGATAAAAAAAAAAATCCCTTTTGATGTGTTAAACAGATCTCCCGGTCCCAATATGGCTTTAAAATGCTCAAATCCCATGACTTAGACTTTACAGAAGTTTCTGAATCATGCACAACGTAATTTTATGATATTTTCTACTAAAATATAATTTAAATAACATATCTAAAGTTTTATTACTCAAATCATGGAGAAAAATAGGTATCTAGCCCCTTTTACACATTATGAAGATAACCCGGCAAGGGTTTCATGAAAGCCAAAAAAAAAATGCTAGATCTACAGATCTGGATTTGAAATAATGTAGTATACTGAAGCTCTACTTAAATATAGTAGAATAATACAATAAATTAAAGAGGATCCTTCTTACAAGCTTTCCAGGAGAAGGGTTTGCCTTTTTCCTCAGAAACTAGCTAAAAAACAATGGTTTGAACGCTCACACTGCAACACTGCAAGAAATGACACAGTTCCTACAAAGGAATGTGCTGTAGATGATGGGAGTGATTTGGTCAAGTGCCAAGATATGGAAATCTGATCCAAAAACTTCCTTACTGATCTCCCAAAGGAATGGAAGCTCCCTCCTTTGAAAAATGAGTGCAGGAAGTGGTGTTGTGAACCCCCACTGCAACACCCTGCAACACAATGTTATACTGCGGTAGAAATAACGTTGTAGATGGAGGAGGATGCTTGGCATCAAGCCTATATGTGGATAAATTCAGTACAAGATCCTTCAAGAGGCCACTTAATAAAGGATAAGGAATTCCTAAACAGGAATGCCTTGTGCTAAGCAGTACAACAAACTCAACTAAATAGTTGGATAAAGCAGAATAGTCACGGAAACCAAAATCTAATCTTCAATTCATAATATGTCTTGCTATGGCTGCCTTTCCCTCCTTTTAAACATGTGTGAGCCTTCTTGCCTTGGGCCCCACTCATTAGGGTTTTCTTCATCAAGGAATCTTCCTCCCACTTGCATTGCATTGTCTCTATGGATTATCTCTTCCTCTCATTCCAACATTGTTGACTTGGTCAAACTTGACCTTGTCCACATGCATTTGTCCCTGTTCACACATGAGAGTGTAAAATATAGCTAGCATTATGATCCCTTTTCCCATTATGAGGGATTTTATTCTTATTTTTGAAATTTATGGGTCTCCTTACCCATTTATTCTTCTCGCAAGTGAAATCAACAAAATTTAATATTCCAATTAGTTGCATGCTAATTTTGGAATATTACATAGTCGAAATTCACTATTGGCACCCAAAATTGGTTCACCCTAGCTTAAGATAGAGACAAAACAAATTTTTCCCAATGTCCCTTAAAAAACTCCACTAATTTTGGAGGAACTGGAGTTAACTCCAGTTAAAACAGACCAAACTCCAAAATTAGCGCCTGCTCCAAAAATACTGCCAGGTATAACGGTTAGCTTTAACTACTTGTTTAATCATGGGCACATTTCCTGAATTTCCGCAGCCACATTAGATGCCAAGCGGAACTGTCAGCATTGTTTATGGTAACCGCGCCATGTAATGGGGTTTCCACTAGCGGTTATAGTGTTTTGTACGTTGGCAGTTAGTCATTATCACTTGGACATGGGGTCAAGGACACATGGGGAGGGGCTGGCCCCTCTGCTCCCCAAACATGGAAACTATACCAATTTAAATATGAACGAATTTCTAACATAGTTAAGAATTAAACATGTAGTGGAACGCTAATGTGCGCGGTTGCTACAAGAAGGTCTGTTGTTTGATTCCTGCAGGCTCAAAAAATTTTATAAGATCATTCTTGGGCCACGTGGCTACCTCTAGGCCTGCCACGTGGCAGTCCTTGATTAGTCCAATTTAAAACAATGTCAACCAACTGCCTATAATATGTTTCCACTTGGCATGCACTGATTGGACCATAAGGAATATTTTGGGGAATATTCTAAGGAATATTCCAAGAATATTCCCTAGAATATTCTCTTTTTAATTTTTCAACATGCTAACTCAAAATTGGTCAAAGTCCAGTTTTTATAGTTTAATGGACTTCAAACTGCGATAACTTCTTCATACGACGTCTGTTTTTTGAACTGTTCACAACGCTAGAATTGAAATGACGAGAAATTTATGGTCTTTCAGTTTTGGCACACTTCTGAACACTTTGAATTTTAAGCTATCATTTTGGTCCATGATCCGGTTCTAATCACTCCTCCCCATTAGGAACCTTTTGGACCCCAAAATACTGATATAATGATATGTACATTAGATGAGAGTACAACACCCTATTGTCTTCAACCTCCAAACACTTGGCTTGCATGGCTAGTGACTTTGAATCACAACTAGAAAGAAATTGACACTTCCCTTCCTAGATGCACTTGTCCTCTTTAGAATAGTATTTCTTTCACTCACTCAGAAATTTCTGGCGAGAATTTTGCAAAAGGTAGCTGAACATTGCTGCCTTGATGAATGATCCAAGGTGGCTCAAACAAACAAAATATTACAGCATAAAATACATGCATACAACCGAAACTTGCATATGTACAAATGAGTATGTCTTATTGTGTTAAGAAGTCCATCCACTTCTTACCAAGCCACTTCCATGGAAAATTTTGCTACTTCAACTCTTCTTGATGTGAAACATCCATTCTCACATCAATAATGGAATCCTTGGTTGCACTTGCACCAATATTTCTATCCTCTTGCTGCATGTGCTTGGGACGACTAGTTGGATGCAAAGTCCAATAATGGGAAACAACATGTCCCCTCTTCTGGAAATATGTGCAAATATTATGCACCTTCTTTGAAAGTTTCCTTTGCTTCATCTACTTCCTGTATGCCTTCTTCCACATCCAACATCTTGAAACATCATGGTTAAACTGACCACAATATGTACATCAAATATTTCTTCCATTTAAGCATGCAAAATTTTCATGCCTTGCAGAAACACAATCAAATTGATCATGGGAATATTTATACCTCTTGTGCTACTTTGCATGTTCATCCTTTTTTCCTTCATGAGGAGATGAACTAGTAGAGGCTCCAAATTTAATTTGCAGACTAACATCATCGCTCTTGTCTTGAAAATTGTCTGAACTCGCATGCTCACCATAAGCTACATGTCTACCATATTTTTGCTGCAACAAAGTATTAAAGCAATGGAAATCATCTTGGAAACAATTTTGACATATTTTAATGTTATAACTTGGAACAAAATTTCTCTTTGAAGTTGCCTCACATGCTTTCATGGTTTTGGAGTCTTCACCATTAAATTGCACATAACCAAGACCAAGATTCTTGGGTCGTTCCTCAACCAAAATAGGTTCAACCATGCCTTATGCATTCTTTACTAAACCCTTGGCTTAATAGCCCATTTTAATCATTAACTTGGACCCTATACCTCTTGTGTCCTTTTCGAAAGAACCAACACATCTTTCTAATCAGGAAACTGCAAACAAATTAGAGTGGATTGCCTCTTTCTCACGCATGTTCTTGGTCAAAGCTTCTTGAGCTTGATGGAGTTGCATCTCCATATCATGCAATCTTTGAAAAATTTCTTCCTTCTATTGCTTCATGGAAAAAAATTTCTCACGAAGTTTAGTTCTTTCTCTTCTATCTTCAAACAGAATTTGCACCATGTCCTTCAATATAATAAAGTCACACTTCATATCTTCATCGAAGAATCTTGTGAAGGAGGAAACCTCACTTGTAGAAGTTGTCATTATGATTTCAATGAAAAAAACTGACTTCAACAAAGTTCAGAAAGCTTTCAAAATAAATGAAAAATATTTTCTTTTTAAAACCAAATGGCTGTAGAGACAAACCTTTGTTCAAGCAACCAAACAAAAACAAACTCCAAGAGCTTCTTAAAAAACGATCGTCAAGAGGGTTTGTGTTCCAAGGGTGACATTGAGGTCCTTTGGGGTAAGGAAGACGGCTTCAACCCTTTCTTCCTTTTTCTCCTCTTTAGTACTTAGCTAATCAGTAGCTATCCCTTCACCTCTAGCAAACTCAAACAATAGTTAGTTTGAAAACAGTAAAACAGACAATCTTTTACACAGTTTAAACACCTTTCAAGTTATACAAGCAATAGATTTCTCTGTCAATCATGTAATCAAGTGCTATGATACCAACCTAATCTGAAAATGGTCTGGATAACTTGTTATATATTTCAAGAACCTCCCACTCAGCTAAACAAATAAATGATCTAGCTTGTACTTGACAATTTGCAGAATTTATGCTTGAAAGGTGTGTATGATTTGTAATTTTTTATGTGTCTTAAGTTCATTTGTTCTTGTTGAAATTTAACATGTATAACAAAAACATAAGGCAGAAATAAAAAATTCAAACACAACAGCAAAATTAATCTAGGATTTCACCCGAAATTCATGGGCTATGTCTTTTTTGAGCTTTGTCATCTTGACTTGGCTCTTTGGGATTATGCTAAGGTTTCTTTTACAAGTTCCATGCTTAACTCCAATTGATACTAAACTGATCCAAAGGGATGAGAATAGCATCTATATCCCTATCATGGTTTTCCAAACTCTGCAAAAAGCTTTAGGCTCCCTTTAAACACTATTCCTTTTGTCAGTGCACTGAGATACACTGAGCTTCTACAATGCACAAAATCCTTCAGAATTGTCTTACTGTCCCTAAAACCACACTTTCTATTTCCAACACACATCAGGTACCAAATATTGATTGATAAATTTCTGAAAACGAGCACTGCATCCCCAAACTAGGCCTTCCTCCACGGTTTGCCTAGGGCTGCCCAAAACTTCACTTCAGCTTATTGAGCTCCTGAAATTCTCAAAATTTTCTGAAAAAACTTTCATTGGTTCCAAAATGTCTGAAATAGTCAATATATACTATTCATTCATCAAAAATGGCCTCCGGCTCCTCCGGTTTTTCCTCCAACACCTGTCAGCACCCTATGGCACTAGGCTCACTAAAAACGTCTCTGATAGGTTTTTGACCTCTAAAATTCCTCAAAAACTTCTGAAACCTCTGCCATTAGGTTCATAATGCTGATTATAGTTAGAAATTACTATTGGATCACTGCATATGGTCTCCTGCTGCTCTGGCTAGGCCCTAAACTGCTACTGGAAAAAGTTGGCACTGATGGCCTCTGGAACTTCACTAAAGCTTTTCGGCTTTCTAAATTTCTCTACAGGATCTAAAAACCATCTTAAGTGATTCTGAACATATGAATTATCAAATTTTGACTATTGTATCTCTAGATTAGGCCTCCATCTCCCTTGGTTAGGCCTCAAACTGGTTCTGCCTCCTAGTGGCCCTAATGGCCCCATGAACTTTACTGATGCAAAAACCTACTTAGAAGCTCTCTAATGGCTCTGCAACCAACTCCATTAAGTCTAGAATGTTGGAGATAGTCGAAATTGACTATTGGCACCCAAAATTGGTTAACCCTAGCTCAAAAAAGAGCAAAAACAAATTTTGCCCGATGTCCATTAAAAAACTCCGCTAATTGTGCAGGAACTGGAGTTAACTCAAATTAAAAGTGGCCAAAATCCAAAATTAGTGCTCGCTCCAAAAAGACTGCCAGGTCTAACGGTTAACTTTAACATCTTGAATTAATTGTGGCACATGTCTCGGATTTCCGTAATCACATTAGATTCCAAGTGGGACTGACGGCATCGTTTATGGTAATTGCACCATGGAATGGTGTTTCCGCTAGCGGTTATAGTTTTTTTTTTTCGGCAGTTAGTCATTAGCGCCTGGACATGGTGTCAAGGACAAATGGGGAGGGGCTGGCCCATCTGCTCCCCAAACGCAAAAACTGTACCAATTTAAATATGAACGAAGTTCTAACATAGCTAAGAAGTAAATGTGTAGTGGAACGGTAATGCGCGCGGTTGCTACGGGGAAGGTTTGATGTTTGATTCCCACGGGCTTGAAAATTTTTATAAGACCATTCTTGGGTCATGTGGTGGCCTCCGGGCCTACCACGTGGCAATCCTTGATTGGTCCAATTTAAACCAAAGTCAACCAACTGCACTGTAATACGTTGCCACTTGGCATACACTGATTGGACCAGAAGGAATATTTTGGGGAATATTCTAGGAATATTCCCTAGAATATTCTCTTTTTAATTTTTCAACATGCCAAGTCAAACTTGGTTAAAGTCCAGTTTTTTCAGTTTACTAGACTTTTCAAACTGCGATAACTTCTTCATATGATGTTTTTTTTTCGAACCGTTCACAGCGCCAAAATCGCAACGATGAGAACTTTCTTGTAATATCCCAAAATTGGGATTGCACAGCAAGCCTACTGAAATAACGCACTCCTAAGAATTCAGCGCACTAAAATTAGTTTGCAGCTCCTAGATCCCTTAGATCAGCTCATCTAAGATCTAAATCCAAAAGGATAGCAAAAACAAATCAAACTAGGTGGGTTAAACAGATCTCCCACAACCTAGTCTAGTTGAAAAACACCCAAACAGAGGGGCTGCAACTATATGCGAGGAATTCTTCAGGAATAACGTAGTTTATCAAATTAAAAGTGTGATACCAACATGGAGTTTCATCTTTCAACTATACATCAGTAAATTAGATCTACAATGCAGCTTATACAGTGTATAACAGAAAGGAAAATATTGTACAAGACAATAACCTCTAAATGAGCTGCTACAACAACAAGAAATGGAAGAATAAGCTTGACAGCGTTATTTTCATTACTGAAGCATGTAGTATATTAAAACTAAGATCTAGATCAGATATGTACATAAAATGATAGATCTATTTCAGATTTGTGTACAAAATAGGCTCCTCTTTACACTTCCCTTGGGGATCTCAGTAAAACATGAACAACGGTGAGTAGATCTAAGATCTAGGTCACAGATCTGCAGAAGTATTCAGAAAATTCTGAATCATAACATATGCAGCAGATCAGATCTGAACTAACATGGATTGGTTGGCCAATCCATGGATCATCACAATGAAAGGAAGGATTCAATCACTAGAGATCTCTCCTCTAAAATGATGCCAAGTCACCCTGGAACTCTGCTCTTGAAAATAATGCAGTCATGGAAGAGGGACTGCACTGTGGTCCCTGAGAATTCTTTGGCCTACTTCCAATGTGTGGATCTGAAGCTCAAACTGCTGATGCACTCTTCCAAGAGGTTAAAAGACACACTCACTGAGAAGAGGCACTAGTATAGTCTAGATCTAAGCATATCTAGAATTTCCACTCACTGCAAGTTACATGGACAACCCAATCCTAAACAGGACTGGGCTGTAGATGTAATATGTGGCTTGGCCAAATGCTAGATATTGGACTAGAGAAACAAGACTCCCCCAAGAGTTGCTCAAGGAAGGAGGTGGGAATCCTAAACAGGAAAACCCCAAGAGGTGTGTCTAAACAAACAATACCTTCAGAAAATAATAACATCAACAACATTTTCCTGTTGTCCTCCTCATTTTATAGGATGAAAGCCTTGTCAAACCCTAAACCACCACAATGAGTTAGCCCCTTTCACATGTGGAGCCCTAAACCTAGATTGCGATATTGATTTTCTGAAGGTTGACCCAATATTGTGATTTAAACCCATTCACACCTGCAAGAGTTTATTTACATAGCCCAGATATGTCTCTTCTTACATAGGCATTGATTTATTCATGGTATTCAGGAGTTTTGCATGCCCTCCTTCATATTTTATTCATTAATATGAAATGCAGAATAAAATAAAGCAAAATAGGATATTCCCATTAGCTTGGGCTAAATGGGAATATTACAGTCCTCCCCTCCAAAATGTTGCTTGTCCTCAAGCAAATGATAAGGTGAGTGCTGCAAAACTTCTCCTCCATTGGTGACATCATCAAAGATCGAGCTCCCATCATAAGCTAGATGCTCACCAATCCAAACCCCCATGAATTGTTTCCCCAAAGTCAATATGAGGTGCGAAAAATCCATCCCGCAAGGAAACAATATCTCATGTGAAACATCCATGGTTTGCCTAATGTTCCTTCTGAAATATATAACATAAGACACATGGAGAATTTTTAGCCCATTAGGCACATGCATACCTCTCATCCTCCCTCCATAGATACCCATAAAAAGTACAAGCATGTCATCAATGTATGGGAGAAAAATAATGTACAGAAAAATAGAAAGGTGGACATATGGACATGGGTCATAGTCCCACATGTGGAACCAATGTAATGCATCTCCTACCTACAATAAACCAAGATGTGGTAAGTGGTTTTCCCAGCACTTACTTGCAGCCCATGCCATCTCACTATAGTTGAATGTGTGAGATATGTTTGGTGCCTTAGGAAATCACCCATCATGAAACAAGATCTCCCTTTGTCCACCAAGGGAGTGGCCAAGTGCAGCAGTGGTTGTGGCCTCATATTTTCTATGAGATTGGCAATATAAAACTCTCCTCCTTGGAGTCATGGCCTGCATAAACATGGTGAAATAATGTATACAATCAGAAAAATAAACTTGTTTTACATGAGCATGTTCTTCACCCATAGTCCTCCCCATAAAATTGGAGTGGTGCATAGATCTATCTCATCCCTCAAGAGGGGAAAGAGAAGGCTGGATTAACTCTTCGACAGAGCTATGTTGCTGCCCCATGTCCACAAAGTTCATGCATTTCTAACAATGTTGATATAGTTCTCCTTCAAAGCCCTCCCAATAGTAGCTCTTCAAGATGATGTTGTTGAGCTTCATATAATACTCTTGGAAGAAACAGAACTCCTCATAGGCCCCTTGTAGTAACTTCTCCTTGATATTGGAGGTTCTAGATAAGAATATCCTACCATGATTATAGATGACTCCATCAAGGGATGAATAGCTTCCTTCATGCAACCAGTCATCAAGAATCATGCAAGCATGAAGATCCTTGGAATATTCCACCAACAGTTGGGATTTCCTATAGGGATCTAAGGTGCCCAACAATGACAGTGCTGGTAGGATGTCATCTGAAGTATCTTCCATGTTTTTTTCCTCCCCCTTGACATGTCCTATGCCAAAGGTAAAAAGTGGAAGGTTGCCAAACCTTCCTTGATGCCCTCCTTGCTCATGCACATGCTTCAAAGGGAAAGGAAGCTCTTGGAATTTAGTCTCCCATGGGAGGCTATCATCTCTCCAAGGCATTTCTGTTTTGGCCAAAGCATGCAAGTGAGACCACCATCTCTCTTCCAGCAGGGAATATTGTTCTTCAAAGAAGTTTGTCTTCTAATTCAAGGCTTGCCTCCCATGCTTCATGATGGTGTCATTCTCTCTTCTTGCAACATATATTCTCAATGCAATTTGAGAGGTGAGGATAGATAGTGAAGTCAAAGGAAAAATTCTCTCCCTTTTTATGTACCTCCCCCATACTCTCAGTGCTATAGCATGGTCTTCTAATGCTTCCTTCCTTCTTGGGTCTATGGAAGGAGCATCAATGCATGAAACATCTCCCATCAAATATGAATCAGGTGGTCTCCCCGGGGGTACACCACAAGATAAAGATGTCTCATGGCTCATTCCCATGTGAACTATAGATGGGAACATAATATGACTACTTCCATTGCGCAAATCCATCTCTAATTGCTGTGTGGAAGTATCATGGTAGGGAGAAGTTGGAGCAACCCCCCCATCTTCTTCTTCATCAGCCCCCTTCTGCAATATCTCATAATCTAAGGTGCTCCCTCTGGATGCAGTTAACTAATGAACACCCATCATCTCCTTGGTGTCAAGACTCTTGATCACAAAGGACTGATCCATCATAGTATGTGTTCCAAAATGTGGATGTAGTGTTGGAACACATTTCCTCCACTGTTTTGTCTCTTTGTCTGTCATCATAGACACATGCTGCTCATCATCTCCATGTGTAGGATCCTTGGGGCCTCCTTGTAGAGATACAAGGACCCTATTTGTGGAAGCAATAGCTTCAACTCCATCTTTCAATAAAAATAGATTTCCTCCTACTATCACAGTGTTGGAGGAACCTTTCAGTTCTACTTCCTTCTTCTCCTTATCAATGGAGTGTGCCCCGTCAATAAGAGACCCTTTTTCTTGATCACTGCTCGAGGAAAGGACACTCATTTATTATTTTTGAGAAGAATGATATTTCTGAAGTAAGGGATTTTCCCTTGGAAAATCATGTAGCAGATCTTTAACCCTTCCAACAATGTTCTGGTATGGAGTTATCTTCATGGATCTTCTTTCTTCTTTGAGTTGACAAAACCCTGGGAAGCCTAGATGCTCTTTGAATCTTTTAGATTGAGATTCATATTGTCAGACGTAGTCACCAAGAGTCTCCCCCTGTGGTGTCTCTCCATTTCCTTCTTCCCTTGCTAGGAATGCAGGCATGCTGCAACGTTGTAGATCAGATTGTGTGGCTGCATGCTCACACACATCAAAGGAAGTAGTGGGGCTTCCTCCATGTGCAAACCTCCTTAATATATCTGCTGGTCCTTCATTCCTCAATCCCCTGATTTCTTCCTCTATCTCATTCAAAGCTTGAGAAATAATGTTAGAGAAATCTACTCCTTTTATTCTTCCATACAAAGGGGTTTCAATGGTGTAATCCTTTTTCTTTTGTCTTCTTCCATGATACCTATGCTCTATGTCAGTGAGAGGTTCTCCTCCCTCTGAATACATATTGGCTCAAAGAATTCATAGGACGTGCCAAGAAAGACGCTCTGATACCACTGTAATATCCCAAAATTGGGATTGCACAGCAAGCCTACTGAAATAACGCACTCCTGAGAATTAAGTGAACTGAAATGAGCTTGAAACTCTTGGATCCCTTAGATCAGCTCATCTAAGATCTAAATCCAAAAGGAGAGCAAAAACAAATCAAACTAGGTGGGTTAAACAGATCTCCCACAACCTAGTCTATCTAAAAAACACCCAAAGAGAGGGGTTGCAGCTATATGCGAGGACTGCTTTAGGAATAACATATTTTATCAATTTACAAGTGTCATACCAACACGGAGGTTCATCCTTCAGCTATACATCAGAAAATTAGATCAACAATGCAACTTATACAGTGTATAATAGAAAGGAAAAGATTGTACAAGACAAAAGCCTCAAAATGAGCTGATACAACAATAAGAAATGGAATAATAATATTGACAGCATTATTTTCATTACTGAAGCATGAATTATATTACAACTCAGATCTAGAGTAGATCTGTACATAAAATGATAGATCTATTTCAGATCTGTGTACAAAATAGGCTCCTCTTTACACTTCCCTTGGGGATCTCAGCAAAACATGAACAATGGTGAGTAGATCTGAGAAGTATTCAGAAAATTATGAATCATAACATATGCAGCAAATTAGATCTAAACTAACATGGATTGGTTGGCCAATCCATGGATCACCACATTGAAAGGAAGGATTCAATCACTAGAGATCTCTCTTCTAAAATGATGCCAAGTCACCCTACAACTCTGCTCTTGAAAATAATGTAGTCTTGGAAGAGGGACTACGCTGTGGGGCCTAAGAATTCTTTGGCATGCTACCAATGTGTGGATTTGAAGCTCAAACTACTAATGCACTCTTCCAAGAGGTTAAATTACACATTCACTGAGAAGAGGCACTAGTGTAGTCTAGATCTGAGCAGATCTAGAATTTCCACTTGCTGCAGCTTACATGGACAACCCACTCCTAAATAGGACTACATTTTAGATGCAAGATGTGGCTTGGCCAAATGCCAGATAGTGGACTAGACAAACAAGACTCCCCCAAGAGTTGCTCAAGGAAGGAGGTGGGAATCCTAAACAGGAAAACCCCAAGAGGTGTGTCTAAATAGACAATACCTTCATAAAATAATAACATCAACAACCTTTTCCTATTGTCCTCCTCCTTCTTTTCTAGGATGAAAGCCTTGTCAAACCCTAAACCACCTCAATGAGTTAGCCCCTTTCACATGTGGAGCCTCCATCTAGAACCGCACTGTGTATCCATGAGGTTCATTGCACCTAGACTGCGTTGTTGATTTGCTTAAGGTTGGCCCAATATTATGATTTAAACCCATTCACACCTACAAGAGTTTATTTACATAGCCCAGATATCTCTCTGTTTACATAGGCATTGATTTATTCATGGCTTTCAGGAGTTTTGCATGCCCTCCTTCATATTTTATTCATTAATATGAAATGAAGAATAAAACAAAGCAAAATAGGATATTCCCATTAGCTTGGGCTAAATGGGAATATTACATTTCCAGTCGCTCAGGTTGGGCACACTTCTAAAAAATTTGGATTTTGAGCTATCATTCTGGTCCATGATCCAGTTATGATCAAAAAGAGAAGAAAATGAAGGTTATAATGAAATACAACAATGGAGAATTGTGTGGGAATGGATTCAAGGAATTCTATAAGAAATGTGGTATAATAATGCAAAATAATATTGCATACACACCTAAGTAGATTAGAGTTTCAAAAAGGATGAATACGACATTGATGGAGACAAAAATGAGCATGGTTAGTGGTGTCTAGTTAGGATAGGAAATCTAGGTAGAGGCAATGGACATTGTGTGTTACTTGGTAAATAAATCACACTCATCAATGTTGTATGATGAGAGTCCACATGAGGTATAGACTGGTAAGAAACCTTCTCTTAAACATCTTATGGTGTTTGACTACAATGATTATGTACATATTACAAAGAATATTGGGAGTAATCTGGATAAGAAACTTGAAAAGTGTATAATTATTAGGTTTAAATATGGTATGAAAGGCTATAACCTTTGGAAACTAAAAATAAAGAAGGTTGTGTACACTCAAAATGTGGTTACATTTAGAGAAGTTGAATATGCTATCAAACAAGAAGTCATACCAAGGGAGAAATAATTAGAAAATATAGAATTTGAATTAAAGGATGATGAATCAAACTCTCCAAAAGGACAACAATAAAAATAAGAAGAAATATAGACTCAGCCATTGAGTAGAAATTTTTTGGAAAGAAGGTAACTAGAAAGGTATACTCCACCTAATTTCCATTCCAATTTTTCCCTCTTTATTTCTGATGATGATTTTTGAACTATTAGAGAGGTAGTGGATATAGAATATGGAAAAATATAGAAAAAAAGGAATGATCGAGGAAATCAAATACTTGGATAAGAATGAGGGTTATATTTTAGTGTAGTTTACATCTAGAAAAAATCTCGTTGGAAACAAATGAGTTTTTAAGAATAATTTGAAAGAATACGGCATAATGGAGAAATAAAAATATCAATTAGTAGAAAATGGTTATTCCCAAGTAGAGGGAATTTAATTTGGTGATATTGTTTCTCCTATTTCCAATATAACTTCAATTAGATTTATTTTATATGGTGCCACTGCTTTTCACCTTGAATTGAATAGAATAGATGGATGTGAAGAAAAAATTTCTACATGGGGATTTGGAGGAAGAAACATATATTAAGAAACTATTAGGATTTGCTTTGGAAGGAAATAAAGGGCTAGCATGTAGCCTGATATATCTATTTGTGGGTTAAAGAAACCACTAAGGATGTGGTATCCAAAATTTGATACTTACATATTAGCACTTGGTTTCACAAGGAGAAAAACATACCATTGTGTATATTCCAAATTAGTTGGTGATTGTGATATTTATTTGGTTTTGTATCTTGATGTTATGTTTCTTATTGAAAATGACATGGAAATAATTAAAGAAGTGAAAAAATGGTGTTAGTATGGATCTTTTGTCGAAATGTACGCAAAAAGACCACTTTAGCTATGCATAACAAATAGCCCTAACATCAAATATGGCTGCCAATATCTTCAAATCTGTATTTAGTTGATCAAGATAAAAGCTGCACAAATCCAGATCTATGCATAAAAAGACATTAAGCAGTGAAAATAAGGTTTTGCTCCATGCATCCAATAGAAAAGACAAGAACAATAATTTTGAAATAATTTTTATATTAAGGGCACCTGAGAGGAAAAAAATAAAGGAGTTTCCAATTCTCCTCAATGGGATGGGTTCTTGAAAGTCCTCAGTGCTTCAGATCTAGCATATCTCTCTCTTGTTGGTGTAGAAAACCCAGACAAACATAGAACTCAAAGGGAGCTCACAAAACAAATAATAGAGAATGTGACAATGATAATGGCTCAAAGTCAGACCAAGAGCATAGAGCCAGAGTGATCTAATGAGCAACAAAAGGTGACAAATGAATGGGAAAACCCTTCTATTTATAACAAAATATTAGGGTAGTATAGAATTTGGTGCATGAATAAAATATTATTAACCAAATTCTAGAACCACCCTTTAGGAATATTTTATTATGTTTGTTGGAGGGAAAAGGTATTTAAATTGGTTCAAATCACTTTATTTGTAAATAATAAATAAATAAATGATTTATTTATTATTTTAAGGAAGTGGTTGAATGATAATTAAATAAATAATTATTTATTTAATTATTTATAAATGATTTAGTCATATTTAACAAGGAATATTATTTAAATAAGATGTAAATAATTATTCCTAGAAAATAATAAGATAAATAAGGATTTATCTAATTAATTTCTTTGTTTTGGGTTAAATATAACTTGGAATAATAATTAAATTATTGTTTAATTGATTATTCCATGAGGAAAATCAAACAAATAAAAATTTGTTTAATATTTCCTTTTGGGGTTTCCTATTTGGACCATAAACAACTTAATAAATGTGTTTTATTAAGTTATTTTACATAGCGAAAGCAATTTTACTTAGGGTAAAATTGGTCTTACATGGTGTACTTGGGTCCATCTAATGATAATAGGTTAGACGGCCCAAAAATGGTGTAATAGATTGCCCCCTAGCGTGTGAGGGTTAGGACAAAATCGTATGACCGAAGTACATTGTAAGATCTCAATCACCAAACATCAAAAGGGAAGTCAGAGAGAGAAATGTAAGGTAGCCTAATTTGTTGAAGAACTAGACCCTCAGGAGATGAGACTTACAGGTGCAACAAGTCTCTTTTTATAAGAGGGTACCTGTGCTAGAGGCGGCGAGGGAGGCATACCTATGCCCACCGAGACAAAGTACAAAATAATAGTGCATCTAGTAAACAAGGAACCGAACTGTAAAGTACATGTTGGCATAAACAGAAGCCAGATAAAAGATATAATGAGGAATCCCACATACATGCTGTGCTTGGGATAACAGCCAGGACTTATACAATAATATATGAGTACATGAGATAAAAATACAACCCAAATGCCCCCTATACATGGGAAAGGGCTCGCAAAATCTGACTTATACGTGAAAATGAAAGAGGTGTTGCAAGCGGTTAAGGACAACATCATCAAATATATGGAGCTGCATCGAAGGCTGTAATGAAGAGGTCATCCGGGCATGTGGGGGGCTACCTGCAGGGCCACCCCCTCATGAAGGTTGAGATATCTCACACACACCCGGGAATCACCAATATCTGCTACTGCATTGCTGGACCATCAAGCATATGGATCTTGATCATGCTGAAAGGAGCTGAAGGTGAGAAAGAACCAAGTCAAAGGGCGATAAGTAGTCACTTTGCCTGATCCAGGGCACCGAACAAGATTGGAAGCTAGAACCAAGGTACACCGCCCTCTAGACCTGTCTTCTGGAATGAATGAGCTGATGTCAACAGAAGGAGGTCCACCATAGGTGAGGCAATAAGGAATCCTCAACTAAGGCATGAGAGAAAATAATAGAGCGAATGATAGACTGACACTAATGATGATAATGAAGTAGCGGATACTGAGTAGCGAATGGACGACTTCCCTTGTTAAAGCATAAAGGGCATAGATGACCTGGCAGCGTCTGACACAATATCATGAGGGATAGGGGAAAATGGGACTGAAGGCCATAATGTGCGACACGAGAGAGGGATCAAGCAAGAAAGGATGGAGGACTATAGCAGGGTACAAAGGGACTCGAGATAGACTCCATGAATGCGATGATGACTCAACTCAGATGCTCTAAAAAAGGGCGACTCGATGGTGCTGCCACACAGTAGAGGTCTAATGGGGGACCATGAAAGCATGAGTACAAGATGGTAACTCATGATGAAAATAAACACGAACAAGGACAAGTATGGAGGAAAAATGGTGCCTCAAGTACAAGTGTTGTAAGTGAGGAAATCCAATTTTGAGGAGAGGTGAAGAGACCCTTCCTTGGAAAAATGTGTCCTGGTGAAGTATCAAGGTACTAAAAACTAACAGATACCCAGAGCTCATGAACAGGCCAGGTTGCACTTTTTGGGGTCTGTTCTGTGACCTGGGTAGCAGGTACTGGGAAGAAAACTGTGACTTGTCCCAGGAAATGACCTGAAAAGTGTGACCTGTCAGAGAAAGGGGGTTTTAGTGTTTTTTTTGGCTGAGATATGGGATTTTTATGGTTGAGCGGCATAGGTTCCCCCAAGCATGTTGTGGTGATGCCAAAATGTATTTAGAAAAAGGGGAATCTAAACACATTTTAATGATATGGTGCACCATTTTTTTTCATTATGGTTATGCAATATGAGAAAGGAAATGCAGAATTACCAATCTCATTTAGTACTGTATATATGAATCAAATGGACTTTAAGTTTCTGGGTTGGCATACCTGGTGTCACTATCGCAAAGAGAGGATTTGGAGATAATGAACTGATGTTCTCCTAGCAAACCCATAAGTTGGTCAACAAAAATGTCTAAGAGACTGGGTTGCTGATGTAAGACGAAGGAACAATAAGGGGTATCATCCCTAGAGTGATCTGAAGTGATATGGGACTCTAGAGGTTCATCTAAATGTGGAAGAATAATGGTACTAGAGTCAACACGACCAGATACACTAGGAGAGTTGTGGAGAATTTCTTCGCCTGGTCTCTCAAATATGGGTGCCCCCTTACCCAAACATTGGGTTTCAATGTAATGGCCACAAGGTGGATGTGGTTCAAACGCATGGGTTAGATGTAAGGGGGAATAGATCAAGTCAGGGGTGGGGATTTCTTCCATAATTTCATCATCGTGATAGAAGATGGGGTGACTGGTGGAATAAATACCACCTGACGCGGTGAAGCTACATGACTCATCATCATAAGAAGAGAGGTTCACATGCACATTGTCAGAAGGGGTGACAGAAGAGTAAGCAAATAAATCATCTACCGATGTTGAGCCCATGGTGATCGCGGAAGGAAAGTCAAGCGAAACAACAGGGGAGGATTCAAAGGGAATGTTCCCCGACGATCTCATGGATGATGATAGGTAGAAAATGGTGGACAAAGGCTCTGTCATCTCGACATCAGGAGGGGGAATGTCAATGGGAGCAGTCGTGTCTGGTATTTCTTCCGAAGAAAAACGTCCAAATAGGGAAGAGGTGGACTCGTTGCACTCGGCCTCGAATTGGCGGACCGCGGCTAGAGAGGTGCGAAAGTCCTCGAGGCGGGGACAAAGGTGGGTGTAATGTCAATGGAGATCACACAAAGCACAGGGGTGGTTGGTGTGAATAGTCTTGGGGTTCTTGGCCACAATCGCGGAAGAAACAAAAGCTTCCGGTACCATGGACTCAAGGAACGCGACATTAACCATGGGCTTGAGATGAGGCAATTCAGGACAGGTATGGGTGGCGTGACTGACAACATCACACAAGGCACACTGGATGGTATGCTTTGGAGGCCGAGGAGGGGCAGGGTTTGTCGGGGAAGCCTTGTCCTTTGATACCCCCTTGTGAGCTTTTCCCTTCTTACCCAAAGTGGTCGCAACAGGAGGTGGTTCCTGTTGAGGTGACTGAGGCACTGTTGCAGTAGGAGAAGTCATGGGGACCGGTTGAACTGGGGCTAAAGCAAGATAAGGTTTGGGTTGACCAGGAAGGGTTGCGGGTGGAGGATCAAGGTACCAGATGGGAATCCCAAGGGTCAGGTTAGAAAGAGAGAGGTTGGCCATGATAGGTGCTGTGTACACTCCTGGTGGGGGAGCTAGGAATGGTATCTGAGCAAAGGGGTGATGGCCAGGTGGGAAGAATCCTAAATGGCCAAGGCTTGGAGGAACCATTCTAGGAGGATAAAGAGGCTCATGAATACTAGTTGTAGGACAAGGGCCAGAAGGAAGAGGTCCGGCTGGCTGAGGCAAAGGGCTAGGAGCAGGTTGCGGCGGGTGAGGTTGAGGTTGAGGTTGCTGACTAGCTGAAGCGGGCCATGTAAGGTTAGCCCGAGACGATTTCATCATGCAAACATTCGCTAAGCTGGGATCAGAGACAGGAGGAGGAGGAATACCAGGGAAAGTTCCAAGTAAGGAAGAATCTTTGTAGACGCCAGGGGAGACATTGGTCAAAGAATCGACGATTTTCCTATTAGCTACAGAAGAGATGGTCGAATCAGGGGAGGTCTGAGATTTTGGCTCATGATATGTCAACTGGTCAATGGTGACTATCTTTCCATTATGAGGGAAAAACATCTTGCGATGGACTGCGGATGGGACAACAGACATGGAATAGGTGTAGCTACGTCCCAAAAGAATGTTATAATCAAGAGGGGTGTCGATGAATTCAATGTCAACGAAAACAGTCTTTCCCACAAGAGTGATAGGACAATTACGGAATAGGTCAATGGGTTGGGAGGCATGGTCGTCGCATGCACAAAGGGTGATTATGGAAGGGGCTAGCTTAGGAGATCCGAGTTGTTTCCAAACCAAAGTAGACATCACACAGGTGGATGTCCCCTCATCAATAATACACCGAGAAATGTGAGCATTCTAGATTTTGACTGGGATTTGGAAAGCTACGGAAGTAGGAAGGGGAGGATGTTCTGATTAACAAGCATCGAAAACAATCAATTGGTCATCAACAGGATCTACAACACCCATGGCAGATAGTAGAGCCTTATTTTGAGAAGGACATGACTGGAGGAGTTCCAGTGTTGAAATGGCAGCAGGAGATTGTGCCAAATCATCTACTATGCTATATGAATGAGCAGCTCGACTAGAAGCAGCGTTTCGACGTAATGGGCCCTTAGGAATCTTGGTATGAACCTCACCTTTGGGCTGAGGGATATGCAAGGGACCATTAGATGTCGAAAGAGGCTCTATAGAACCTAAAGAAGGTGACGCGAGGATAGACGGAGCGGGAGGCTTGGGGTATTGACGAGACTGAGTTTAAAGGTTAAGGTTGACAGGTAAAGGTTGATCAGAGTTCATCATGAGAATCTGGTAATCGAAGGAACCAGAAGGGGAAGGTTGAGTGGCCACCTGTCCGTCAGGTGGTTGGGTAGCCACAAATCCCTGCTGCGCATCCACCTGCTCTTGAGGTGGCAGTGACTGCAGTTGCGGGGGTTGAGAAGGCAAGGGAGGTGGAGGTGATGATGTTGGAGGAGCTGGAGCACCAAGCTATGGATACAGATAATAAGGGGGCTGGGAAACAGTGTGGTAAGTAGGAGGTTGGGCCAAGAGAGGGGGCATGATGTATCCTAGAGACGTGCTACCTGGAGGGGAAAAAGTGCGGGAGGTGCTTCCTCCCCCCCAAGGAAAACCATAACCCATGGGAGGTTGGGTGTATGTATGAGAGATAGCTCCAACGATACCGTTGACGACATGAGGTGCCTCTGGTGCATTGGCATCATCGGGTCTAGGGAGATCAGGTAGAAAAGTATAAACATAACCTGTCTGAGCATATATCAGGTCATATTTTAACGCCATTTGGAGGGCAGCTTCTTTGGTTTGAGGAAAATGCAATGCAACATCTTTCCCGATAGGGGGCAAGAGAGATCTAAGGAACCAGTCCATGTAGACACGGTCTTCGAAGGTAGGAGATTGACATAAGCTCTTTCTTCTCCACCATTCCTGGACATGACTGGATAGGCGGGTCGCAGATGATTGACAGAAAGAAGTCAAAAGTTTGATAACAGTGTCATAACGAAGGGGAAGTTGGAAGTAAGATAAAAAAGCCTAGGCAAGAGTCGTAAAGGTGGTATGAGAGGAAGTGGGTTGATCAACATACCACTTAGAAGCTTCGCCTGTAAGCGTGTGTTGGAACAATCTAAGATGGGTGGAATCATCAGTAATGGAATTGGATGAACACCACATGTGGAAAGATCGGATATGGTTGGAGGGATCCTCTCCAGCAAGGCCTTTGAACTTGGGAATGTCGGAGGGGAGCTTGGTTGGCATAGCAGGCCAACCAAAATCATGGCGGATAGGATCATTGATCAACTGATTGAAATCAGAGAGACTGAGGCCTGCCGTGAAGGGGAGAAAGGAAGAAGTCGAGGTAGTTCCCATGGTGGTTCCGCTAGTAACATTCCCAGCATTATTTCCGGGGATGCCGCTAGCGTTAGGCCCTGGACCTGACATGGTGAAGGTAATGGGGGGAGAACCAGAAGTAGGGGGAGAACCCAAAGAATCAGAAGAGGAGTCGGAGTGCGGACTCGGAGGGGGACTAACTCGATGACAACGAGAAGGAGGAGGTCGACCAAATGAAAACTGAGTGTGAAGGCCAAGAAGTCTCCGGGATATACGCCTTGGGGGCACAAATATGACGGCACAAAGGGAAGAAGAAGGACCAACAAGGGTAGGGAGGTGCAGAATCAAGTGATCACAATGTCGAAACAAGGGCAGAGAGGTGAAGTGTCAATTGATTTTAAAGTCTTTGTCTGCCAGTGTTAACCAGGCTCTTCTTCACTTAAGGTCAGTGTGTGGCGTGTGTTAATTTTAATTTTGAAACCCAAACATTTTGAGAGTAAAATAAAAAGTGTGTTGTGTAACTGAAAATAAATCTGCAGAGAATAGTATATAATGCTGAAATAACAGAAAATTTACAGCTAACAATGCATCAATCTAACCCAAGAAGGCGAGTCTCTCAACACTATTCTAAAAGAGGGAAAAATCTAGTCAAAACACATGAAAAAGGGGCCAATAGATCTAAGGTCGGGAGGGACAGGGATCTAAAGGAGAAATCTGCTGAAAGGAGGTGCAGAAAACAACAAAGTTGCTGCAACAAAGGAGGAAATCAGCTAAAGGTAGAAAGGACAAGGAGGTGACCCTAGAGGCAAACCTAAACAAAACTATATGAGGTGATTTTAAAGGAAAAGTAGCTGAACTTAAAGAGATCTAAAGATGAGGTATCAGAAATGGCTGAAACTCCGAAAATTTAGACACTTACAGCAGCTGAAACGCTTCCACAAAAAGTGGAGGATACTGAAGCCCTATGGGGCTATATTCCCACTTATTTGAGTAAAATAGAGCAAGAATAGGTCTAAAGGGGCGAAGACAGAGGTTAAACAACCCTGACAGAGGTTCGGACAAAACCCAGAAAAATTTCAAAAAAATTCCAGAAAAAATTCTAGGTCGTAGTTTTTGACCTATTTTTCACTTAGGTCACAGTTTTTGGCTGTTTTCCGCTACCTGAAGCTCCAGGACATATTTTTTGGGCCAAAAAGTGCAACCTGCACTTCCGGCACTCTCGACGGCAGATTTCAGAAAAAATTGTCGTCTCAGCTGCGACTGATGTCTGTCACCTGCGCAATAGGGCCAGAAACATGCGGAAGTTAGAGATTTTAATGTCTTAGGGTTTTATAGGTGAAAAACGACATAAAAATAGACAAAATGAAAATCTAAAAAGAAACCCTAGAGTCTAAAGCAGCTGGATATGTAGGAATATGAAAAATGACAGCGGTCGTAATTGAAAACCCGTGTGGAGTCGGCAGTTGTTAGTATGGATCTTTTGTCGAAATGTACGCAAAAATACCACTTTAGCTACGCATAAAAAATAGCCCTAACATCAAATATGGCTGCCAATATCATCAAATCTGCAGTTAGTTGATCAAGATAAAAGCTGCACAAATCCAGATCTATGCATAAAAAGACATTAAGCAGTGAAAATAAGGTTTTGCTCCATGCATCCAATAGACAAGACAAGAACAATATTTTTGAAATAATTTTTATATTAAGGGCACTTGAGAGGAAAACAAGAAAGGTGTTTCCAATTCTCCTCAATGGGATGGGTTCTTGAAAGTCCTCAGTGCTTCAGATCTAGCATTTCTCTCTCTTGTTAGTGTAGAAAACCCAGACAAACATAGAACTCAAAGGGAGCTCACAAAGAAAATAATAGAGAATGTGACAATGATAATGGCTCAAAGTCAGACCAAGAGCATAGATCCAGAGTGATCTAATGAGCAACAAAAGGTGACAAATGAATGGGAAAACCCTTCTATTTATAACAAAATATTAGGGTAGTCTAGAACTTGGTGCATGAATAAAATATTATTAACCAAATTCTAGAACCACACTTTAGGAATATTTTATTATATTTGTTGGAGGGAAAAGGTATTTAACTTGGGTCAAATCCCTTTATTTGTAAATAATAAATAAATAAATGATTTATTTATTATTTTAAGGAAGTGGTTGAATGATAATTAAATAAATAATAGTTTATTTAATTATTTATAAATGATTTAGTCATATTTAACAAGGAATATTATTTAAATAAGATTTAAATAATTATTCCTAGAAAATAATAAGATAAATAAGGATTTATCTAATTAATTTCTTTGTTTTGGGTTAAATATAACTTGGAATAATAATTAAATTATTGTTTAATTAATTATTCCATGAGGAAAATCAAACAAATAAAGATTTGCTTAATATTTCCTTTTTGGGTTTCCTATTTGGACCATAAACAACTTAATAAATGTGTTTTATTAAGTTATTTTACATAGCGAAAGCAATTTTACTTAGGGTAAAATTGGTCTTACATGGTGTACTTGGGTCCATCTAATGATAATAGGTTAGATGACCAAAAAATGGTGTAACAAATGGTTTTCCTCTAAATTTGACATCAAATATGTTGATGCCGCAAATTTTATATTGGGCATGAAAATTAAAATAGATAAGGAAAACATGAAACTTTGTGTGTGTCAAAGGAGGTATGTAGAGACGATATCACATAGGTTTAATATTCAAAAATGTAAATTGGTAAAGGTGCCTATTCTTATAGGTGTAAATTTATTTACAGATCAATATCACAAGGCATAGGAAGAGGAATTATACATGTGCCATATTCCATATGTTAGTTTTATTGGAAGTTTGAAGTATGAAATGGCTTGTATTGGACCAGAAATTGCACATGTAGTGGGATTATTGACCAAGTATATGTAAAAAGTAAGGAAGGAGAATTGGACAACAATAAACAGGGTTTCCAGTTATTTGTGTGGCACTAATAGCTATGAATTGTTATATTAAGGAAGACCAAGATTGGATAAAGTGTTGGGCATTCATGGAATTGTTGATGTATATTAGGTTGAACATTTGGATTGTAGATCTGCATGTGGGTATATGTTAACATATTTGGAGGAGCCATAAATTGGATGAGAAAAATAAACTGCGTAGTGAAACTCTCAACCATAATAATTGAATACATGGTATCCACTCATGCAAGTAAGAAAGTAGTATGGTTACATATATTGCGACCAGGAATTATATTGGTACAACAAGATACAAGAATATATTGTGGAAATCAAGGTGAAATATTCCTAGAAAAAAAAACTAGCTTATCCTTTAAAGATAAAGCATATTGATGTTCAATATCAAATTGTGAGAGATGTGATTGAAGACAAAAATATGTTGCTAGAAAAAGTTGATAATTGTAGAACATTGCAAACTCATTAACAAAATTTGTGATCTATGAGAAGTTCTCTTAGTATAGAGAAATAATGGGAATTATTTCCCTATATTGTTAATAATGTAATCATATGACCCCATGTGTGTAAGGAAAACAATAGGTGGGAAAATGTTGGGTATGGGTTATATTCTTTGCAAGATTATCCCCACACACTGTAAAATGTGCGTTGGGCAACGAAAAGGTGTTAGGGTCTTCAATAGCTCCCTATTTTTGGTGCTTCCATGGAAGTGGAAGGCCCCTTGTGTGGGGGGTCTGGGGTAGCACCCTTGAAAAAAAAATTAGGTGACTTTTTTCATAAATTTTTGGCACATGATTTTTTATAAAAGAGCTTTTGTGGTACATGGTGGTTTTATATTTTCAGTTAAGTAACTGAAATTATATTCTAATACATGGTAAATAGATTACCCGTTCATGTATTCCATCGGATATATATTTTATTGTAGTACTATACATAATCATATATATTGAAAAAAATATTGTTGGTTTTCCCATTTTTCATTTCATTATAAATGTTTTGTGTAATGTGTGTGTTCTCCATTGCATATTTTCTATATCCTTAAGAATTCATTTTTAGAAATTAATTATACAGGGTTAAAACCTATATTGGTAGAGAGTAGTGGAAAGGAATAGTGGCAAGGAATAACCTAGTAGTGGATTCCAATGTGTAGAAATGGTAAACAACAAATTATTTATGGTTTTATCAATCCTACTTAATAACTATTAGGGTTGGAGGAAAACCTAGAGTGTAAGTTTTATCTTACTACTATGCTATTGAAACTTCTTATTATTATCCTAATACTAAACATTCTCATTGAGAGCATAGAGGTTATGTATTGTAATGTTTTTGTTGTTGAATAATCCATTGAGTATGCTTTGGAGTATTGGATTTTTGTCTTGTAACAGTTTTACTTAGGATATTGTGTCATTAATGGTTTATTCTTTGTTTCATGTTCTTACAGCTATTATATTTTTAATTTCTGCACCTTATTCTCTCATTGATCAGTGTAGGAAGTATATTTTATACCTTTTCTTCCTTCAATAAGTATTTTTTAATTACTCTCATGCTTATATATATATATATATATATGAGTTTACTATCTTATTATTTATAGGATATTTTTAATAGTTACAATGAGAAACATTCATTTGGGGTCATTAAAGTAATTCAATTCCACTTTTAGTTATAAATTTAAATTTCACTTTACAAATTTGCAAGTATGTATAAAGTTCGAACATAATCTGATTTTTTTATTTAAAGTCATCGAAATAACTAGATTTTGTTTTTAATGATCAATTTAAATTACAATTTACATTTTTTTTTATGTGTAGATAAAGTGACACCATGATCCAGGGTCCATGCATACTGAATTTTGCTTGAAACATTTTTCCCCATTTTAAACCAACCTAAATTCTTGGTTATAAAGAAATTTTGAATAGCTCAAAAGTATGAGTTCTTTGATTATCATATTCTAGCAAGAAAAATAAGATAACTACATATTTCATCAACTCCAATTGATTTTAGTGCTATATGTTTTTTGAATGACTTAAAAATGATATTCTATTTAACGTAAAATTTGTTGTGTTGTACTATTTGGATATTAAATTTTATGAGATTAAATTTTAACTTTTTTTCAAAACATTATATATATATATATATATATATATATACTTTTTAATTGAAAGTTTTTATTTTGTCAACCAATATGCACCTCATAGTAAAGTAATACATAAGTAATATATATAACTTTGAATTTCAAATGATTCAAAATATATAATATATATTCTAGCATATGCTACAATAATTATTCCGTTCTAAGGTGCATGATGTTTATATTTTTTTTATCAATAAAAATTTGTGGGTTTTTCCATATGATGTTATAATACAAAGAAAAAAAAAAAATTATAGAATTGTAGCCATCCAACAATGTTTTTCTCTTAAGATAATATGCCTTGTTATTACTTATTGAATTTTTTGATTGGAAAGCATGTCTAATGTATTTTGAAATAAATAGATACAAAAGTAACTTAACCAACAAAAAATTACATAGAAAAAAAATAAAAATGTTGGTCGATGGATGGAATATTTTTCCATATAGTTTTCTTTTTTTATATTCTCATGGCACACATGTACCTTCAAATGGGAAACCACTAGACAATTATCTTTAGTGACAACATCAATTTCTAACTCAGGATGAGATTAGTCCAACTCGATCTCATCCTTGAGTTCCATAACTTGTATTGAAGAATTAAAAGAAGAGAATAGGGTGCCTCTTATGGGATATTGAGGACAATGAAGATGTAGGATACCCATGACACCACTGAATCTACCTTCACATTGCACTCTTGGATTTTTTTCTTTTGTTCTTGAATTATGGTTTTCCATTACTTATATAGACTATGAAGTCGTTTCAAGTGAATGAAAATACCAACATTTTAGTGATCTCATCCTTGTATTTCATTGTCAATTTCTTCTCTCACTCGTGCAAGTGATAACATTGAATATCTAAGGTCACCATATGATTTTGTGCCTCGAAAACCATGTTCTCCCATTACATGACACCTCTTTTTATTTTAGATAGATATTTTGTGTTTGTGAACCATCTCTAACTAAATGAAGGAGAACTTCTACGTTAAAATTCTATTGGGGATTGCACAAATTTCTTCATTGAAAATAATAGTTCACCCCCTCTCCTAATTCTTGGTTAAATTGTTAATGGGGCATGCTCCCAAACTCACATCCCCAAAGTTGAGATTGGGACTAAGGGATAAGAGAGCATATACAAAGTCAAACTCCAATTCCAATGTGAATAAACCACACTCAAATCTAGATTAAACCACTACACTCTTCGATAATTTATGTATTGCCAAATGAGCACTTTGTTGAATGAAATGAGGCATATGTCTCAAGTGTCTATGTCAATGAGATTGTGTGATAAAACCTCTATAATTTTCATGCATGGCTAACTAAAAACGTTGATAAATATTAAGAGAGATTAAAAGAAAAAGAGCCCCATTTTATTATATCTTTAATAGAAATATTAATGTACTTAATATATTTAAGTGAGTTATTTTAAAACAAATTTAAAAAATATTCATCAATATATAGAAATTAAATAAAATAATGCCATCCTCAAATAATTTTTTATATATAATAATAATTTCATTATATCACTGTAATTCAAAAATGATTAAGAAAATTATTAACATGTAAGTACAAGTCAATTAATACAAATCTATATTCAATTTACATCATTTAAATATTTAAATATCTCTATCCACATATATATTTCTTTTGAATTTTTAAGAAAGACAAACCTAACATACTTATCAAATAAATTAATTTATAGTGTAATTTTTCATTGAATTATTGAGCATGATACAAAATGGCTCGTGCATTTCTCACATGGTCCATGGAGGACACTGGTCCGAGATCTAAAACTCCTTGTTTGTCCTTATATGAAAATTCCACTTACTCTATGGAAGACGAGGCCCAATAAGATATTCATTGGGCTACTTTTCATATGATAAGAAGGGACGTGCACCCTTTTTTTATTCATAGGGTTGTTTTATTGTGGTAAGTGGCATGAACCTAATCATTATCTTTGAACGCTAAATGACATGGGATGGGATGACCATGAACTTGGTCACTAACTTTGCACCCTTGAGAGGAACTCCCTAAGTTGCCCATAGGGGAGACCAAGGTCTAAGAACCACACATAGGATCTAGGAAAGGATTGGCATAGGGGAGACATAAGTCTATGAACAACAGAGAGGATATAGGAAAATATTGGCATGAAAATTAAGCTTAAATGATTAAGGAGGTGAATTAAAATATCCCCCGGGTGATGTGATTAAGAATCTTGAAATCTAGAACATGACCAAGAAGACTTCAAATATTGGTGGGTTGATGTGATCACGTATATGTCAGCAATATTAAGTCACCCATGACGTCATTCTTCCTCCTATTCTCCATATATTATTAGTTTGACCATATATTATTATTCAATAGTATATTACTCATGTAACTTACAGGGTTAATGGTTAATGGAAAATCCCTTGGGTTCAGATCTTATCGTATGAATCATGGCAACTATCAATAATATTTTTATACGTATTATCTACTAAATTATGCTAAAATGCCAAACTAGGCGTGGGGAGAATGATCTTGTTTGTTAACCATTTGTGAGGGTGAGGTGTCATTTTTGTTAATAATAATATATTTTGTGGTTTTTTTCTCGGAGCGTGAGTTTCTAAATTTTTAATTATTTTGAAAAGTAGGGTTTGTTTTTATCTAGTAAGAAATTATATATATATATATATATATTAATTAATTAATTAATTAATTAATGAGTTATCAATGGAGAATAATTTTCTTTTGACATTGTCTTAACAATTTTATATATTTTGAATTTCTATTATAAATGTTAGGGAAAAATAACCATTAACATGAGAAGTAACAATCATTACATCTAATTTTCATCATCTCAAGAAGTGACAAGTTATTATTGAATGTTGCATAAAATAATTATAAAAAATGAAGCCAACTATAATTTATATTTTGAAATGGATAATGAGTTTTAAGTATAATAGTGGATGGTTAACATTAATTATTTGAAACTTAATGATATAAGTAAAGAAAAAATAAATAATAGGTATATTAAAAAAAGATAAATTTTAATTTAAAATTATAATGAGTATTTTATTAGGTGGTTCATCATAACAAATAATGAAAATTTATTATTTTTACTTATTGTTTAATTATATTTAACGGTATAATATTATTTGCATAGGGATCAATGCAAAAGAGAAGCTACAACTATATAATATTATGCTATCAAGAGAATTAATGCGAAGTGTAACATGGGAAATTTAATATGAGAAAACCAAGATACAAGGTACTGAGTGTGCCTTGCTATTTTAATTTTGACCTAATTTCAAGATAAAAAGAAAATATGACCTCAATATGAAGTTGCAATAGACATTACAACCATCAAGGTTACAAAAGTGCCATCCTATTTCTTCGTCCTACTTAAATTATCATGCTCATTTTTCTTTCTCTTTTACGGAACTATAGGTTAATTAGATAGGGATGAAACATGTTTCTCTCCTTGTGGTTCAATGTTTAACATGCCGTGTGATCCATCTACAGTTAGGGTTATTGTTTTTGCATGTCTCTTGATGAGTTCATAATTTTTGGCCCTTTTATAATCTTCTAGAAATTCCATAGATGACTTTGTCCACATGTTTGAGTAATGAGAATTGACGTGACATCTACTTGATACTATGGTGGTCAAATCATAGGACAATTTATAGGAAGCATTGTTTCCTCATAAGGACTTCTATTTGGAAGGTATTTCACTATTAAAATCTATTAACAAATATAATAGATCATCAAGTTAGGAGCTTTATTCACCCCAAAATTGAACATTTAATGCTCAAAATGAACACAAAAATTTCACGACTTTAAATCATAAAAAAGATGACATATCCCCCTAAAATGGGTCTTCCAAGTGCTTCACTCTAATTTTCGACTTGAAAATGTAAGAAAAGATAAAAAATTACGTAGCGATCTATTTTGGATCATAACTCCCAAATTTTGGAGGCTTTTGGTCCCTAAAAGTTTTTATTGAAGGAGATAAGGAAATATTTCCTCATATTTATCCTTGAAGTGTCATTTTTCGTTTCCTAAATATTATCCTTTGAGCCTAACTTGCAAGAGTTCTTATTACTTGTGTTTAGTTTTTCTATATACTTTTTAAAAAAGTGTATCCTTTGCTAACCATACCTACACTTTGGGTGCTAATTCCTTATGGTAGATAATGTTTGCCTTTAACATGTCTTGATTGCTAACTAGTGTTAATGATTTTTCATACTTCAATTCTTTATTAATATTATGGTTTTGAACCCTTTCAAATTGTCAAATCCTCTTGAAATTCCATATATCACTAGCTCTATATGTAACTAATAGAACTTGGTGTGGCATCCATCTAGTATTGTAATGGTTAAAAGATATTTCAACTTTAAGGTGGAATGAATTCCTCACTTGGACTCCCATTGAGGCAATATTTGGATCACTAGAAATATCTCAATAAGTAGAACACTATTGGAGGGATAAGGACTTCATTTATAATTTATTTTACCCCACAACGAATCTCTAATACTCAAAATAGGCCTTAGAAGTTTGAGGACTGCAATCGCTAAAACAATATTTACTTTTAAAAGGATCTTACACATCTATGCCTCTAATATTATTCTAAAAATGTATAAAAAAAAATTACAATATGATCAATTTTGGATAAAAAGATCATCTTAATTCTTGATATTTTAAGCAATAATAAATTGATATATACAAAATCTTATTTCTTCTTTTTATATATATTCCATACACCATATAATTATTTTATGATAACACAACTAACAATTATGCAAGGACGCTATTAAATATTATCCTCTATTCTTACTTTTCATCATGTTCCAAAAAAGTCCGGTATGAATTATTAGTCATGCTTATTACCATTTAAATTGGTATGATTTACCATCTAATTAAACTGAAAAGATCTAAGTTTATAATCATGTATACTAAATTCATGTGTTTAGATATATGGTATCATTTTATAACCACACTTGAAATTAACCACCTTTAAAATTTATATACTTGAAATTTATAAACATTTAATATTCTTTCCATGAAGCATATACTAGATGAGTCAAGTGGCATTGTATAATAGTGATAATTTTACATAATTATATAAGTTTTTCTCATCTTACATGTTTATTATCACTTCTCAATCATTGCTAAATTTTTTCAGAATTTCCATTTCTAACCCTTTAAAATATTTTTATTTGACCACTTGTTATATTACATCTAAAACATTAAAAAATACCAAACTATAAATAGTGATGTGAAATCATATAAACATATTAATTTTAAATATTAATTATTTAAATTAATAACTATCAACTTAATAGAATTCTCTGATCAATTAAGCAACTATTATTAATTAAAATGTTTATGAACTTAAAAAATTTCCTTTAACTTTTATTTATAATCCCAATTCTCCATAAAAAGAAAAACCAACATAATTTTAAACATGAGAAAAGATGACTACAAGTAATTCTTATGTAACCGCCTTTCATAAAAAATGAAAATACAAATTATTAAAAATAACAAATCTCATCAAAAAGGGAACTCAATAATTAAGAAGGAAATAATTCTTTAACAAATTTACTAAATTTCTAAGTTAATTTTATTAGATTATTTCTGTAGGGAAAAAAAAGAAATACACACCCTCAAAATAGAGTTAAAGACACTATTATAAGTCATATTAATTAATTATTAAATAATAAATAAAAAATTGATAAAAATAAATAATTTTAAATAATTAGATGTTTGAAAAAATAAATATTACACTTAAAAATGTTTTATATTTAAAATTTAAATATTATTTTTAATAATATAATTTATTGTTATTACTTGAATATCGTTTGAGCAGGTAAGCAAAGGATTTCTTATCCTTCCATCTTAGGTTCAAATTCTACTTGTGACAAGTTCGCATATAATGGGTTAATTTGAATTGAAAATGGCTCAAAAAAGTTTCATTCTTATTTAATGACATGTTTCAAATAAAGTCTCAAAATATTATTTTAAATTATTTCTACCATTCTCATTATATGTTCGATTTTAACCCCTAGATTAAAGCACGCTATTCTCGTTTTAAATTATTTCTACCATTCTAATTATATATTCGATTTGAACCCCTAAATTAAAGCACACTAGTTTATGTTTATTTTAACATAAATGTGATCCATAAATATGAACAACGTCCTTTAATTTTTCTTTTAAAATTTTCAGTATAAAACCATTTATTATTGACATTTTATTTTAAAAAATGTTACTCACATATATAAGGAGAACTATAATGAGAACTCTAAATTTGATGTATCATTTTATTGCTTCACTCAAATCTTTCATCATTTTAATTTGTGTGTTAGTACTAATTCAAATTACTAATCATCTAATTACTTATTTTTTATTATTCTTATCCTCATATCCTATCATGGCATCTTGGTCATATCAACATTGTTTATTTTAATTTCATGTTCGAACTACAAAAATGGTCTTATAAGTATAGTCTATTAAGTTTACTTTAAAATAAATTTATAATTTCAAACATTTTATAATAAAAATATTTTATAAATATTTTAAATGATTTTTTTGAATCCAATATATTTATTATAATATAGAGATCGACATTTTGAATCCAGTGTAATTCATTTTCAAAATAAATAGAAATATAATAATTTGTAGATATAATTTCTTTTAAGATATTATATTTTTATTTCATCAATAAAATATAAATTCATTTTAAAATATTTAAAATCACTAAAATTTTGAAGAAACAAATATATTTACATATTAACTAAATTCATTTGAATTCTTTTCAAATAACTTAAACATCCAATTCTAACAAAAATTAACATTAATTCTAATTTATCACAGTACAAAGATGCAACTCTTTCTACTTTAAAATTTCTAAAAGAATTTTTTTTGCTCTCTATAAATTTACAATATTATATTATTATTATTATTATTATTATTATTTCTCTTTTTTATATTCACCTAATTATATTATAGCTAAACCAAATTATTTATAATGATGTGAAATCATATAAAAATATTAATACTAAATATCAATTAAAATTTCAAGTTAGTAACTAACATCTTAATATAATTATTGGATTAATTAAACCATTATTAATAATTAAAGTATCTATCAACTCAGAAAATTTCTTAGATGAATTCAGTTTTTTCACTTAAAATAAATTATATAATAATTTTAAAATAAATTTGATAAAAGAAAATTTTCATTAAACCTCATCTCTTTAATCCCAATTCTCCATAGGTGAGGAAACACGCATTGTTTAAAACATGAAGAAAGCCACAAGTAATTCCTTTGTAACGACCTTTCACGGAGGATGAAAATGAAAGTTATTAAAAGTAACAAACCTCTTTATAATATGAAAAAGGGAAAACCATAATCAAGGACAAAATAATTCTTTAACCAATTTACAATAATAAGATAATTTTATTAGATTTAATTATATATGAAATGAAGCAATACACATATTATATATGTGTGAGGGGCGTAGTCTCAAAAGAGGGGTTAGGCACATCATTATGAGCCATTTTAATTAATTATTAAATATTAAATAAGAATTTGAGAAAAGAAAGTAATTTTAAATAACTAGTAAATTGAAAAATTAAATTTCGTATTTGAAAATTAAAATGGTTTATATTTAAAATTGAATATAATTTTTAATAATATAATTTATTGTTATAGTCTTAAGAGTTAGTTTAATTGGTTGAGTTTCTGTTGTTAGGTACTTTGTCAATTGGGATGTCATAGGGACAATTCTCCTCAATGTATTTGGGGTTAAGCCTTAATAGTTTGGCTAGTTATCCTTCCATCCTATGTTAAAACTTTACTTGTGACAAGTTTGTATATAATGGATTGATCAGGGATGAAAATGACCCAAAAGAATATCATTCTTATTTAAATGCTTAATGGTAAAATGACATGTTTCAAATAAATTCCCAAAAAATTATTTCAAATGATTTTTACCAATCTCATAATATTCTCGATTTGAATCTCCTAAATTAAAGCTCACTAATTTATATATATTTTAATAGAAATATGATCCATAAATATGAAAAGCTTCCCTTAATTTTTCTTTTAAAATTTTCAATATAGAAACATATAATATTCACATTTGATTTAAAAAAAATTTACTCAAGAATATACGAATGAGAACTATCATTTTAGTGTTTCACTCATATCTTTGATCTTCCTAGTTGTTGGAAGAATTTTTATGTCTGTTGGGGTGGCGATCAAGTCATCGACAAGACATGTGGATTTTGGTATATACTTGAGCTATACTCCATTCCAATGGATTTCTTTTTCCTTATTGTTATCATCTAGGTTTTATGTTTTATGTCACTACCGCGTTCACTATCTAATGGGCTTGTTTTTCTTGTTCCATACATTTTTAGTAGGTTCAATGCTTTTTGTCCTCTTCCTCAACAGTACAAGAGCATGACCATCCTTTGAATTGGTGGCATTTTTTCCAACCTCGTCATTTCAAGGCTCATAACCAACAGGAATATCATTTAGTTTCTTGGTATTGGTGTGTGGGGTATGGTTCCCAAGCTCATTTTCTATCTGGCTTTAATAGTACGATTGGGTCTCCTAGCCTAACACACTCAAGTCAATAATTATTTCATTCTATGAGTTTTTTTTCAAGTTCTAGTTTATTTTCTCATAGAGCTTAGGGAGGTGTCGAGTTATTGGGTTTCTTTCTTACTTTAACCGAGGAGGACATCTAGGTGGTTAATTTTCCCCACCACTCCTTACATATTTATGGATGATACCTCTGTAGTGGGGTTCATTGCATCCATTATTAACGTTAATCCATTATCTAGTTCAGATTTGTCTTATGGTCATTTCTCTACTGTATATTACTATTGTCCCTCTATTCTTATAGCTCCTCAACATAGAATGCCAAGTCACAAAGTAGGAATGATGGGCTCGTCTTCCTCAAATCGACATCTCTTTGGGTGGGAGTATGTGGGGAATTATTTTGACTCCATTCCTCCAAAAGCAATGAAAGTATATTCTCCTCCTAGAGTTAAAAGAATTTGGTGAAAGGTCTTACTTTTCTAACTGGAAGGTTGTTGGATATCGCCTCAAGTGGATCATGGATCCAAAGAGATTAAGGAAATGTTGACTTCATTTTATACATTCCATAACATTGCATCAACAAATGGATACTCTGCTTTACAATGGTTCTTTGGGACAAGCATGTAGACAACTACAAATAGTTTGCAGGTGATGAAGATAAAATAAAAAGGATCATTTGGAACATCTGGTTCAACCTTGATGACCTTTGGAACCGATTAGCAAGCGTGGAAAACTTTGTAGTCTCCAATTCGGATATCGAGTCACCAAAGGAGAAAAGCTCCCCTGTTGCCATCAATTCCCTACCACTAAACACCTAATCTCTGGAGCCATCCCTCTACAGGTGAACTCGTCGCCCCTCTCTCAAGTTATTATCTCATATTAATGTTTTTAGTGGGATGTGCATTTGTTATTCCTGAATGGACATTTGACATGGTGGTATGCTATTTCTGGTGTTACCGTGGTTCTTTCTCCACATCTTTGATTGTCTTTCATTTGTTCCAGCGATCACATCTCCCTTTTGTTTAAGGCACTGGGGAATAAATATTTGTTTTGAGATCTATTTTTCTTGTTTTTCTTGTCATCATCAATAGTTGTGTAATGGTTCAAGACGCTAGTGGATATAGCTAATAGATATGGAAATTTTGATCTCTACTAATGGTTAAGTCTAGTATCTTACTGTCTAGTTTGGAATTTTTGTGGCTTTTTTTGTATACCTCCTTGACGCACTAGCCTCCTCGGTGAATCTTTTGGTCAAGGAAACATAACTGCTATCAATGTAATACTCTTTCTTATTAATAGAAATAACTTACAGAAGCTTAAAAAAAATTAAAATTAACTTTAATTTATCTATGTCACTGCAAAGATACAACTCTTTCTAATATAAAATGTTTAAAAGCATTTTTTTGGATTCAAAAAATTTACAAAATATATTATTGTTATTATTAAAAAATACTAAATCATAAATAATAATGTGAAATCATATAAAAATATTAATTATTTAAATTCTTAAATATCATTTTAATAAAATTATCAGATTAATTAAACAATTTATATTAATTAAAGTGTTTATGAACCCAAAAAAAATTTTAAATCAGGTTTTTCAATTTAAAAAAGAAATTTCAATTTTATAGAGAAAATAAAATAAAATTATAAAGCAAATTTTTCCTTTAACCTCTGTCTCTGTAATCCGAGTTCTCTATAAGACCAGGAGAGGAAGCCATCATAGTTTAAAAAATGAGAAAACATACCTCCTTTCTCGGAGGATGAAAATTCAAATTATTAAAAGTAACAAACCTCTTTATAGGATGACAAGCGAACACTATAATCAAGGATGAAATAATAGAATTAACGAATTTACAATAATAAGTTAATTGGATGTTCCGGATGCAGATGCTTAAGGTGTTTGATGGGACATGGGTCCCTACGTAGCTCCCAAAGGAGCTCGCATGGGATGCCCATATCGCTCCCTCTACTAGCATTTATGAGCGCAATAACTCGCCAGCTCGAGCAGAAGTTAATTCCCTTGATCGGCTCATTGCTCGTCTTCATATGGTGGTTCTCTTGGTCATGGCGCTCACCCGGGATAGTTTGAATGTTGGTGCTTGCTGTGGCGGATCTCCGTCTCCCCTTCGCGGTGAATGTCATCCTAGTTTTTCAGACTCTAGTGCGAGAACGCATACTGGACGTCACTGTACCTTACTTGCATGCTTCGAGCCTCTTCCCGGGTTTCACTTCTCTCACAGTCCCCTCTGCAGCACTATTCCTCTTCACAGTGTTTGGGCTGATCATTGCGGTGGCCTGGACCCTCCTGTTCGGGTTCATTCGGTAATTCTCAGCGGTGTCAATTCCACTCTTCGGGCTCCTTCGGTCTTAGTTTGTTCATTTGGCTCTAATCTCCATCTCCCAGCCCCGGTCTCCATGCCTTGACTCTGCCAGAGAATGCGGTGCCGGTGAGGTATCAGTAGGGGCCTTACCAATTCTCGACTCCCTTCTCTCAGCTCTTCCTCAGGTTCGTCCTCTGCTGACGAGGAGCATGTTTAGTCTCAAACCCGACGAGGCGGCAAAGGAAGAGGAAGGGGTCGTCTCCAGGAAAATGTCAGTGCTTCTCCAGCCTCCCCTCACTTAGCTTCCATTCCTTCCAGTAGCGCTCTCCCTCCTGTCTCTCATGATACTGTTCGTCCCACCATTCGGTAAACCTCCCAGCGAGCTGAACTTCGGTTCGAATGCTCCTCGAATAGACCCATTCTTACTGATTTTATCACTTTAACCCTCTGTGAAGAGATCCCCAACCCCGCTCCGACTCGCTCTGCCACTCCCCTGCCTCCTTAGGTCTCGAGCTTCCCAGGCGAGGTGGTTTTACCTGCTGCATCCAATCTCCCCCCCCCAAAACGTGCTGAGCAAGGAGGATGAACACTCAGGCATGGAAGACGCTCTCAATGCAGGAAAGGATGACAACAACTATGAATTTGGATGCAGGATTGTCGAGGAACCTTTGTCTCCGGCTCATGAACCGTGACTGTCAAACTCTCCAGGTCTTTTTGTTCAATTCCTGCAGGAATTTTTTGCTTTCTTACCTCAAGGCTCAGCTGATAAGGCTGATGGTTAATTTTAGCACTTGTTTCTATGTTATTTTGTCATATATGAACTCAAGGCTGGTTTCCCTTACAAGGGCGGCCAAGACATTTCTGTTAAAATGACCGGTTTCCCATTCAGGGCGGTCCAGACTCTCTATGACTAGCTTGTTTATCAAGCCCAGTGGTCAGGCTTTCATAGCTGACACTGTGGCAGTTTTGTACCAGTAATTTTATACATAATAGAATTAGTTTTACTTAGAAAAAAAAATAAGTTAATTGGATGAGATCAACTATTTAGAAAAATGAAGATATATATATATATATATGAATATGAATGAATGAGAGGCTAGCACTCTCAAAATGAGGGGTTGTGTGCAATCTTAATTAATTATTATATCTTCGAAAACATGTTATAGGTCTTGGAAAACTGTTGTATTGTTTTTGTTTTTAAGTTAAAAAAATTATTTTAAATTTGAAATTTCTAAATAGATTTTATAAAATTCACAAAAGCAGTAATGAAAATAAATTTTAAATTTAATATTTTGAAAAATAAAATTAAATATTAAATTTAATATTTTGAAAATCAAAATAAATTTTTAAATTTTTAAAATTTGAATTTGAATTTTATGATTGGCTGAGTTATATGAAATGACTAATTTCATGGTGCTTAAAATTGAATGGTTTTATATATATATATATATATATATATATATATATATATATATAAAACAAAAAATCAAAAAATATTATACTTAATCAAATGTCATAACATTTAATAAAAATTACACCTATCAAATTTAAATATTTATAAAACTGAATTATTATTATATGAAGTAACAAATGAAGTGTCATAACATTTAATAAAAAGTACACTTATCATATCTAAATATTTATGGTTAATAATTTATTTTTATACACTTTTTTAATATTTATTTTAACTAATAAAAATGTACAAGACAATAAATATAATATTCATTTATTATATTATATAATTAATAATAAGATAATGAATTTAATATAAAATAAATAACAACATTTTTTTGGTTACAATATTTTTTAAATTAATTTATTTGCATAAACATTTAGATTTCTTTTAAATAAAATTTATTTATAATTAATTTATTTAGACAATGTTTAATTAATTTAATTTTTTTATGGTTTTTATATGAAAAATATTTATGTTGCATTTCAAAATATATATATTTTTAATTCTTAATACAATTTTTAAAATAATAATAATAGTTTCATTTTAAGAGAGATTATATGATATTTTATGGTTATTTTAAATTGGAGTTTATGATTTTATATATATATATATATATATATATATATATATATATATATATATTTTAGCTTTAAACATTTAAATTAGTTTAAAGTAGCTATTAATTACATGGTTTTGGAATTTTTTAACTCTAAACATTTAAATTAATCTAAATTAACTATCAATTACATTTTACATAAGAAACAAATACTAAATATCAATGTTGTATATTACACTTACTAAATATTAAATAAAAATTTGACAAAAAAAAATAAATAAATAATAATAAATAAATTAAAAAATTAAATGCTATAAGATTTAAATATTTTTTTAATAATATAATTTAGTGAATAGTTTGAGTAGTTAACGGAAAGAGTTGTTATCCTTCCATCCTATGTTCAAACTTTATTTATGACAAGTTTGCAGATAGTGGGTAGATGAGAGCTAAAAATGGCTCAGAAGAACTTCACTTTTATTTAATGTTTAATGGTAGAATAACATGTTTCAAATAAAGTCCCAAAATATTATTTCAAATGATCGCTACAATCTGCTAGATTTAAATCAGTTTAATTTCCTAAATTAAATTAAAGAACGCTACTTTATTTTTAATTTAATAAAAATATCATTTATAATATGAAAAGCATCTCTTAATTTTTATTTCAAAATTTTTTGTTGTTACGCATGGGACTATAGTAATCGGAAATTATTTTTTAAATATTAGTTCTTGTGCAAGTAACATAAATTTTTTTAGTCCTCCAGTCTACCCAGCATATTGCAGCCTGTGAAATTTACATATTCATTTCTAAGCAGCAATAGAAAAATCAGTCATCTTGTTGGCCTCTTCTTGAGGCAGGGAGGGCAATGACCATGTATAATATGAGATATGTTTCATTCATATTTGAAAACTGCAAACTAATGCTAGCATTAGTTTGCAAGAATTAAATGATATTTAGCATTAGTTGGCACAATTATCTTTAACCAAACTAGTGTTATTCCAAAATAGTTTCCACAGTTTTTCCTAAACATTTTCAACACTTTTTCTACTTTTGCCTCTGATTCTGTATGCCTGCTACCACTTCTGTCTTCATGTAACAAGTGCCATAAACTTGTCAGTGGTGTCATTATTTTTCTAGTGCCCCATGTAAGAAGAAAAAAGAATGTGTTATGACCATAACTGGCTCTGTCAGGTGGCCTCTTCTTTCCCCTTCCTTCCCATGCCTTGCAATGGCGTTGGTTCTTTCGGGTGGCCTCTTCGCATGGCATCCATGTTAGTGGATGTACCAGAGGGCGTAGGCATCAAAGAGTTGGATTAGCAACCTGGCGTATCTAAGCTTTGGTCTACATATGATATTTGGTCGGTTTGCATCTGAGCTTTGGTCGGTGCATCTTGCATAAAACTGCAAACATTCCAGGGATGACGACGTCCAAAGCCTTGATCCACGAAAAGGTTTCCGCTTCAGACATGGTTGAGTACACAAGACTTGGGTAAGTACACATGCCACTCTGCAAACAATCATAATAATGTTACATTAAGTTACTTAACCTTTCAAAACCCACAACCATATTTTTTTGTTATTTTAAAGTAGAGAAACTTAATACCTTCTGTATTGGAATCCCACTATATCATGATATGTTTGAATGCAAGAATTTCCATGTTGAAGAGATTTAATGGAGGGTTGCACTATCCATCCGTCATTTTCAGTAGGTGGGCATAATTGGGCAGGTGGAAATCAGTAGCAGTGACCATAATAGAAGTTTTGACTGGAACACACCATAGGGGATCAACCATGAATTTTATCTGAAAGCATGCACTGCAAGACACCCCATTTTTGGAGAGCAATGCTTAGAGTATCAGTGGCAGTGTCATACCCTTGACTGTTTATGATTCTAAGTCTCCTGATTATTGAAGAGAGTAGTGTTCAGAGCAGCAGTGGTGGTGCCATACCCTTGACTGTCTATGATTCCAAGTCTCCCTATTGTTGAAGAGAGAAACTCTTTTTCATCGAAAAATTACAATTAATAGAATATGGCACATAGGATAAGATTGTAACATAAAATGGGAAATCGAAACTTCCCCAATCTCACATTCATGGAAATATGTTTCTTAGATGCTTACAGTGAGGGTGGTTAGATCGCTATCACCTCAAATCAGAATTTGAGAGAGGAGATGGCCATCCCCCTTTGAGAATTTAAGAGCTGGTAACGAACGGATCCATAACAACACCCGAGACTCTATAAAAATAAGGAAATACGATACATATATGCATATATCAATTACGAATAAAGTAAATATATTTTGTGCCCAATGTCACACATATTCGGGGCTTAAAGGATTCAAAGGGTGTGGTAAATGGTTCGTTCTCAACTATTATGGTAGGGTCTAAAACCACAAAAAATATAGAGAAACACCTTTGAGAAAAAATTAACAGAATATGACACATTGGATAAGAGGGCTAACAAAACATGGCAGACTGGACAAGAAGGTTAGCATATTACAATGTTTAGAAAATGTATAGCAATTTAGCAATGGTCTTGACGTGGGCTCATTGGGATGCCAATGTTTATAAAAGTGTAAAGAAATGGTCCCCACACGTGGGCACATGCATTGCATGAAAGACCACGGGCCCACCCAAAATTTCTCTTATTTTTATTTTTATTTTGAACAAACGTCCCATGCAAACTTTCACTTATTTCTATTTTTGCTTTTATTTTGAACAAACGTCAGTTCATGGCAGTTCTATAGGGATATCTAATTATATTTAAATAATTTATAGAATTCAAATCTCTAGTTTTATTAACCCTTCAAGCTTGTGTTCATGCAATCAAACTGTAAAGTCCCTAACCCACTCATCCTAGCCTATATGCAAGTCTCTAAACCCACCCTGTTCGAGGTGTCAATCCTCATTTCATGCATCTGTTTGACTCAAGACTAGTTAGCATGTTGATTAGTCCACTGATATATCGAACTTATCCTCATGCAAGCGAACTGGAATAGACTATTTTTTAAGTCATTCAAATACATAAATGAAGGTTTCTAGGGTGGTGGCTTCCATGCACCAATCTCATCTCACCTTCTTCAACAAGTCTAGACACCCTTAAAAAATTTAGCTTTGGATGTTGTTAATATTAAGTGTAATTTTAATAGATTAAAGAATTGAATAGTGGGATGACTCTCTTAGCATGTATTTATATGTGCAACTGCATAGATAAAGTCAATCTAGTCAGAGTTTGTATCATATTGTATTATCCTTTAGACTACAAGAAGATATTTATCAGCTTCACTTGCTTATAACTAGAGGTATATGTGTGCCATGCGTATATTAGGGTTTCATGAATATATGAATTATTGTAGTAGGTTTCTTTATAGTTCTCAAATAGTGTACAGATGGTATATGTGTGCCATGCATATATTAGGGTTTTCTGAATATCTGAATTACTGCAGTAGGTTTCTTTACAATTCTCATTTAGTGCATAGATCGTCTTAATGGTTCAAGTGATGTATGAATGTATACTTAAGATGTGTTTTTAAGATGCGTTTTTCAGTACATATCTTGCTAACAAGGTCTTTATATCTCATCAACAATAAAAATTGTCACTTGCATCTCTCAGCAATTCATTTCAGATTCTCTCTCACCACATATATAGATATATACAATAATTTGAATGAAATTTTCAATATGATGCTTGAGTATGTCAATTTAGTATTAATTCTTATTGCAACAATAGAACTAAATGAAGTGTAGTTTCAAAAGGTGCTTGGAGAACCCAACTTATACATTCGTTGTCTGAAGAAGAATCTATAATAACTAATCTGAAAGGTTGCTTTGTTATGCTTATTATCTATTTTCCTAGATCAACACTTGGAGTATGAATCAAAAGCTATATCTCCTTTACACACATAGCTGCTAATTCTGAAATAAAACCTAGGTATAGAAGTATGAAACTGTACAACTATGAGAGCGGGGTTAATCACTGTCACAGATGCTTAAAATTTTTGCATGGAATGTGAGTCCTCTTTTCTTGTAAATGCTTGTGTGGTACCACATATTTCCCTCCTGATGAAAAATATGGTAGGCCAGGTTTCGAGACTGTGTTCAGTTTAATTCATATTCTAAAATAATATATTTTTTTACTCCATTGCTAAAACTAAAATTGCATCTTTAAGCACTTATAAAAAATATTTTTACTTCTATTCTTTTTGTGCAGATGAGTTAATGAATATTGGGATTCTAAAAAGGGCCTGCTTCATGATAGTGGGAATAATGTTATTCAACAACTTTCAAATGTGTTGTATACGTCAGAAACTTCTCAATAACTGACTAAGGATTTAGCTCAACATGTTGTGTAGCTTTGCATTAGCCAAGTAAATTCAAGGATATTATTTCTTGAAAGTATTTGTACTTAAGCATGCTCAGTGTCCTTCTTTCAATCTGATAGGTCCTCATTTTGTGCACCTTGATTAGATGACCATGAATACTCATACTAAGGTTCACCTAGACTGATATTATGCTAGTTAGCTTTGGGATAGTTTGTAATTGTTGTTCGTGTTATGATTTATGGGGATGTATCAAATGATTTTATCCATAAAATTTCTTTCTATTTGGAATTAAAAATTTGTATAATTCCAATCTTGTTGAAGTCCATGTATGAGCTATCCTTTAAATATTTGAAGGCTTGGAGTGTATTAATTTGATTAATAATGAAGTAGCATAAGCTCCTTTTCTCATGATTGGTTTTCCAGTTCAAGGTGTATGCCATATTTTACCTCATATCTATCCCAATATTGATTTAATGAGGTCCTAAGATAGAGATAAGTCGAATCTAGATAATTTTATGAACATTTCATGTAATACGTTTTGGAAACGATTGGATGCTCAATTATATTTTCTCAAGCATGACAACCCTATGAAATGGTTAAATCTAAAAATATTTTTGTCCACTTAACTTAAAATTGTGTGCATGTACTCTATTATATTTATGATTTTTGTAGTTTTTACATTTACATTTTCTTGTATAGTATATGATTATCTTAATCTGCAAACTAAAATTAAGCTATGTGGTTTATATTAAGAAGGTGGTTCATAGAAAAAACTTGGCTCTAGGCTTCCTTGGCAGAGAAGTTCGTAGGGAATGGGGTAGCATGTCACAAAGGCCTCTCAGTATAACCTTGGGTGATGAGTCTTATTGTATTCGATAATTTATTTATTTTTTATCTTCCTACCCTTCATAAGGCCCAATTCAATACTAATTTTTTATTGAAGTAACCAAAGCTTCAATCAATTGTTTCATCAAATGCAAGCTTACAGTTAAATGCATCATTATTCAATCAAAGGCATTCCTTAGAAACTTGAAAAAGATTTACAATTTCTCTCTCCATCTTTGGAGACTGAATAAAGTGGAATAACTCATTTTATAGCCTAATCCTAGGGAAAAATCTAGAGTTAATTTGTTGATTCCCATATTTTTTGAAGAAACCACAATGACAGTTCTTATGCATATTCTTCAAACATTTACATCCTTCGTAAAATAAATTGAAATGATCAAATTCCATTACATATATAATTTGGATTGTATTATGGAGAAGGAAAAATATAACCATAGCAATGTCACTCTTTATTAACTCCTTTATGTTAGTTGTAACAATGCCTTTAGAACCTAATGTATTCTTTGGTGCTCAATTGACATGCAATTGGATAGAATTCTACCATAACTAATAAGAGGCTCCTCTTGAACATATCCACAATAGAAATAAACTACATCTCTAGATAAAAAAAATTCCATTCAATTTTTGTTATAACACAGTGGTTAGAACTTATGTCGATTGAGATCGTTGGTTCCTAGGAAATTGTTTTATCATCTCTCTTTTTCCAATACTGTTGTAAGGAGAGACAACTCAAGAATTTGAGATTCTCATGCCTATCCTCAACCTCCATGTTAAAATTAATACCACTCTACTAGAGCCAGGGGAGGAAGAAAGGAAAGAACTGGATAATTTTACTTGTGTTTTGCTATGTTTTTGTTAATATGAAATCATTGATTATTCGATTCTACTCATATGCATTACGCATTGATAGAGTTTACTTTCTACTATATCTTCAATCAATGATTTGTTTAAGGAGGTAAAACCTCGTACTTAGTCAAATATTTATTGTAATTTAGCATAGGTTAATTTTTATTCTCTAATGCAATTCGTTTAGTTTAGTTATTGGTTACTTTGTTTTATATTTCTTATTTTATATTCATTTTTATTGGTTACTCAGTATAATTATTAAGATTCTAGTTTAACATTTTTCATCATTTCAACATTTAACTGATTGATTGCGGCATTTGTGCTTCCATAACAGAATTAAGGGTTGAACGGATGTCCTAATCATGTCCCTAGTTATTTACTTTCTAAAAGTGTGTTTAGTATCTGAAATTAGAATAATTTTAATTTTAGTAAAGTGTGATTATAATCCCCATGGGTGGATAAGAGTAAGAAGTCATCACAAGCCACTCATAATCAACTAGGAACTCTTTTCTTGCAAGTGGATTTCAATTCTGCAATAATAATTCGCCTTCTAATTCCCTCCATTGTGTGAATCCTTAAATTACTTCCTCCATATGTGGCTTTTCTTACTTGGTGCCTTGATAAACATCTATGGTGTCATGTCATGTGCTGATCGATCCAATTGTCTTGCTATAGTAGATAATTTATGTCAACAATCTTCCCATATTTAATATTTTGATTTATTTACTCAGTTAGTTAGGTCATCTTTAATATTTTAATTTTTAAGAGTTGAGTTAGGTACTGCAGTGTCCAAGTTTCATAAAAAATATGATACCTATTGTATCATTCTTTTTCAGTTGCCTCTATGTGCATTTCCAAATTTCTTACTAAGGATTCATGGAGGGTGTGAGGCCGTTTCACCAAAAACGATGTCATTAGCCATGCAATTGTCAGCACATCTACATGCACTACTTCACAACTATTTTCCGAATAGTTATGTGGAGAAAGAAGATACTCAAAGGAAAACTAACTGTGTGACCCCATTTTTAGTCATTTCATTTATTGGAAGGGGTGAGAGACGCTAATGATAAAAATTAGCTCAAATGGCTTTCATTATGCTACCATATAAGGGAAAAGCTTCTGTGTCAAATCTCACCATATATTGAAATGAGGAAAGATAGTCTCCTTCCTCCCTTGTCAAAGGGACATTTGGTTTTGTCAAAAACATGAAATTTTGTCTTTAGTTCATTTCTAACACTCAATATATTTCCCCTTTCCTCTCCAAAAATTAGTTGCCACTCATGGGGCCACTATTTCTATCCCTTCATAACCAATGACGGATATGTTGTTGAGTGATCACTTCCCGACTCATTAATATGTTCTCAATTTGATTCCCCATCGAAAAAACCTGTGTGGCAATTGATGGCCTTTCATTTTGTCATCATGAATCCAAAAACTCCCTGTGACAATTGATGGTATTTTCTTTTGTCATCATGAATCCAACAAACCCATATGGAAATTGATGGCCTTTTTTGTTGTCATCATTCCCTTCGGAAGGAACTACTTGCTCAAAAACCCACCTTGTTGAAATTGTATCTAAAAAAAATTATTACTTACATTTATATGAATGAAAACTATAATGAGAACTATAAATTTATATTGTATTATTTTAGTGTTTCACTCAAATATTTGATCATCCTAGTTGGTGTGTTGGGACTAATTCAAATTACTAATCATCCAATTTAAAAAATTACTAAATTTAAAATATATTCAATAATTTTAAATTAAATTAAAAAAACAATATCTACATATTTGTTTGGTTTTCCATTACACCAAAACCCGCATGATTTAGTAAACTTCGAAACCATTATAATTACTTTTTTTAGTGGTCCCGAGGTGGATCCAACAGTTGTATTAGGTGAGTGTGAAAATATAACACCCTCTCTCAAACACAAATCGGGGAATCTAAACTGGGCCAAGGCTTGAATACCAGGTTAGGTTTGTCATTACACCAAAAACCGTAGACAAAATTAAGCTTCCAAACCATTATCATTACATTTTTTAGTTATCCCAGGGTGGATCCTAGAGTGGCGGTTAGCGCACATGATCAATTCCCAATGAGGTGAGTGTGAAAATCCAACAATATTAACTCACTTAAATTGAATTCATTTCAATCAACTTAAATATGCAATTATAGAAAAAATCAACATTAATTCTAATTTATGTCCTACACTACAATGATCCTGCTATTTCCAATATAAGATGTTTAAAGAAATTTTTTTTCTCTCTAAAAATTTATGAAATATATTAAATTAGTACTATAATAATAATAATAATAATAATAATAATAATAATTTCCTTTTGTTTGTGAGACACCAAATTGATGTATGAGACCCCCTCTTTTATGAGATAAGGGATGTTGAAGTCTATGACTGAATACATACTTTACCACCCTCTATCATTGAACCTATGACCTCTTACAAGAAGAAACACGCTCTTAACCATCAGGACAAATATTGGTAAACATTCATTGGCAACAAACATCTCATTATCAAGATTAAAAATTATCATAAAAATTAACTAACTTATTATTATTATTTATTAAAGATAGAAAAATTGATATATGAGTTGAACACACACACACACACACACACACACACATATATATATAACATATAACAATATTTTTAACTATGGAGATTCCACCCATTTTATCATGGAGATTATCAACTCATAAATAGGGGAGGGACGTCATTACCTGTGTGCCCTCCCTTCCACCTCAGTAATCCAACTGTCCAAATAGAAACAGACTATATGACAAGTATCTGTTCTTTTCCACCACTTGTCGTGGTTGGTAAGAATTATTAATAATCACGTTATGTTAGGGTTTAGGGATTTTACTGACGTGTTTCTTGTGATGTCTTTTTTTCCCTGTGTTATGTTCTCTGGGCCTAATGTGTGGGCATTTCACTTTGTCGGAGATGCTCCAGTCAAGCTCCAACTCCTGCTCATGTAGTTCAACGTTGTTGTTCTGTAGATCTGCCATTGTTGTCTGTTGAGGATTTTTTGCAGTTTATGGGTTCACCATAGTTGGGTTGTTCAACTGATATTTTTGTTTGTAGAGGTTGGTTTTCACTTTATGGGTCTGCCATTGTTTCACTCCTCACTGGACATTGTTGTTTGAAAATGTTGATTGGGGGTTTATGGGTCCATCATTGTTGCGCTGCTCACCCGACATTGTTGTTTGCAGAGGTTGGTTCGTGGTTTATTGTTGCACCTCTGTCTGTTCCTTCTACTTCATGGGGTTTTAGTAGTGGATTGTGAATGAGCCAGTGGGATATTCAGGTTGCTTCAGTGGTTTGCATGCAGATCGATGGTAGATTGTTCGATATATTTTTATTTTTTTCAAATTTTCGTGTTATTTTTGTGGGTTTAATATATTTTTTTAAATTTTTCTCTATTTATGTCGCAGGTATTTTCTTTGGCTAGCATTGAATAGATTGATGAGGTTTGGAGAAACGTGGTGGTGTATTCTGCGGTTCTCTAGTACGATTCAAAATCCTACCAGACACTCTATGTTTTTGAACACTTAAACTTGTTGTCGGGAATTTAGCTTCGGTTTCTAATTTTATTTTCTTTGTTGTTTTTTGTTTAATTTCCTTATTTCTGGATTTTTGAAATTAAAGGTGAAGGTGTTATCCTAACTAGCCACTATGTTTTTTTGAACACTTGAACTTGTTTTTGGGAATTTAGCTGTAGTTGCTAATTTTCTTTGTGTTGCTTTTTGTTGTTTCATTTAGTTGTTGTGTTTGGTTTAATTTAGTTTCCTCTTGCCTTGTGATTTTCTGCTCCTTTCTGTGGAAATTTTGATGACCCCAGAATTCCTGAGAACTGTAGAACATGTAGGCCTTGGAGCCCTCAGCAGTTCTTGTGTTCTCAGTAACAATCGTGGTTGTTGTTGCTTATTCTCCATGTAGCCCTTGTCGGCTGAGGAAATCATAGATTCACTGACCATTTCAGTAAATCTATGGATTTTCTTGAAAATTTCTTTAAATTTATGGATTTTTCTTATATCAAATATGTTCCAGTGGGGCCTTTGACTCATCTATTCTTATGTTACTTTATCTATATAATTATTAAGAAAATTTGGAGCTTGTGTTCTTGAAGACAATTGTGGTTGTTGCTGCTTCTTCTCCATGCTTCCCTTGTTAGCCTGGGAACTCATAGATTCTATGATAATTTATGTTAATTTGTGGATTTCTATGACCATTTCTCTAAATATGTGGATTTTTCTTATATTGAATATGTTCTAGTAGGGCCTTTGAATCAACTATATCTTTTGATGTTACTTTCTATAGATAATTATTATGAAAATTCAGAAATTCAGCTTTAGTAAATTTTTAGATTTGATTTGGTTTCCTTGCCATATACAATCCCCTCACTTCCAAAACTCCTCGCTTAATTTTTGGGCTCCAGGTAAAAATATCGATCATTTATGCTATAGTCCAATTTTTATTCCTCTAATCTGATCACAACCACATGAAGCTCTCAGTAAATTAGTCATTTTCCTCCAAACATTTATTTAATGATGGTTTCTGTTTCGCTTTGTTCATCCTCTACATCACCATTTTGTTTCTTTTCCAAATTTATGAAAATATTGTTTTCCGACTCTAAGGAGGTATGCCATAAATCCATGCAAGTCTTCTAATCTTCCACTGACAGAATGATTTGCAAAAACATGGAGACTCTTTAGTGTCTTAAACTTTATTTTATTTCCCTTATAAAGTAAGGATGAGACTTTTTTCTGAGAGAGGTTGATAAGTGGCTTTGGTGTTGGAACCTAGACTTGGGGAACAAAGGCGTTGGTAACAAGAATTAGGTAAAATCTTCTTGTTTCATTTACATTTTATATATAATTTGTTATGTCTCTCTCTCTCTCTCTCTCTCTCTCTCTCTCTCTCTTCCCTAATTCAATATGTATTTCTCAATTAACATACTTTATTTGGTGAATAATGAATGGATATGGTTTTCTTGATATGAAATGGAATTCATTATTTGGAAGTTCATATTTTAACTTATGTCCTTGGCTAAGTTTGAGGAAGGTTGTTTGTAATTTTTTTTCTAGATTTTGAAATGGAGATGGTGTTAAAATGTTGTCATTTGGATCATTGACAAGGTTCAAGGGAATTGGGCTGCTTGTGATCGAGTTTGAGTACATTAGCAAGAATTTGGTACTTTATCTTAAATAACCCACGAGTGCACAAAACTTTCCTTATTCTAACTTATGAGTGCAACCAAGTAGCCCTAATGCACCCTACACACAACACACTAATTTCCAATTTGTAATTTGCAAGCCTATCCCATAACATAGATTCACTAACCATTTTTGTAAATCTGTGGATTTATCTTTTTTGTTTTTAGCTGAGTTATGGAGAGTTTAGTGATTTGGGCTTTAAGGGATTATTGCAGTTTGATTCACATCTTATTTGTGCATTGGATTTCCAGTCTAGAATGTGTCAAGGCTGACACTTTATTGGGCTTGATTTGGGATGGGAAATGTTAATTTAATTATTCTCTTGTCCTACTGATGCACCATTTGGCTTGTTGGTGCTTCACATCACATGCACTCTATTTCTCCTCTAAGATAACTCAGTTATAAATGTGTTTTTAATAATTTGGTGTGTAGTGGCATAATGGAAGCTATTATTTTCATTCTCATGTCACTGTGTCATAATTCTCCATTATAATACACTATATATGTGTCTCAGCACTGCCTTAAAAAATTTCACTATCTGTTATGTGTTTTTAGCTGAGTTATGTAGTGTTTAGTGATGCCATCCTATGTGTTCAGGAAAAACTAAGAACACACAATGGATTACAATGCATTATGAATGGGTTTTTATTTGTTATCTAAGGGGTTATTGTAGTTTTATCAAATATAATTTTTGAATTGGTTTTCAAATCTAGAATGTGTCAAGACTAACACTTTCTTGGGCTTGATTGGGGATTGTAAATGTTCATTTAATTATTCTATTGGCTTGTTGATGCATTATTTGGCTTGATGATGCTTCACCACACGTGCACTCTCTTTGTATTATAAGATAACTCAGTCATAAATGGGTTGTTAATCATCTGGTGTGTGGAGGAATAATGTAAGCTATTATTTGCATTATCATGTCATCGTTTTAGAATTATCCATATAATAGACTATAGATGTGTCTTGTCATTGCTTTAAAACTATTCACTATTTCTTCTTTGTTGTTAGCTGAGTTATGTAGTGTGTAGGAATGCCATCCTATGTGTTCAGGAAAAAAGTAATAACACATAGTATAAAAAAAATAACAACATTTTCTAAAAACAGAAACAAGAAATATTGAAAATAGCACCGAGAAATGGCACCCAAGGGGCTTCTAATTTAATTTTCCCTTAATTAAATTGGAAGAGAAATTGTAATTTCATCTCATGAAAAAATGTATAAGTTAATTGAATCAAGAAGAAATAGTTAGTTTAGGAAATTAGATTTGAGGGTAAAAGAGGAGGCTGTAGAGTTCCCCCATGGTTCTAGGGGGACCCGTTACAGTTATTTGTGAGTTGTGATTATTTAACTCATGTATTTGAATTAAAATCAGTTTAACTAGTTCTAACTAAGAGATGAGCTAGTGATAGGTCCACTGAATTAAATATGATTTAATTCACAAGTAGTGATTAATTAGTTAAATGATAATTCGTTATAAATATTTCTTTCACTTCACTTATAAGAAATTTCGAGGTGAAACTTATGTTAAAGTGATGATAACTATGAGTTGTATAATTCAAAATTTGTACAGATCATGCATGAGCTCATCGGGAAGCCTTGAAGGAATTGTACTATCATTAATTGGGAATTTCCTAATTAATAGGGTCTTAATTGGCCCAAGAATGCTTCAGAAAGGTTGGCTAGGTAGAGGCAATAAACAAGTTAAATATTGGACCAAACTTTCTTAGATATGTGCCATATTCGAGCAGGATTAGAGTGGGAGAGTCAACAAAGTGTAGAGGCTTCTCAGGAAGTGAAATAGCATTGTATTGTTTCAGTATCTGACTTTATGCAATATACATATAATGGGGTTTTGATAATTTTGTTTCACTATATACATCTTGTGTTGTGTGATTGATTATTTCTTTCTCTTACTTGTTATGTGATTGTGCGATCGAATTTGGTTTCCACAAAAGAATGATTCAATATTTTGTTTTAGTACATTACAAGATTAGATTGAATCCATTTCAATAATTTCTAGATAGTATCATAGCATCAGGAATCACAATAGAAGAGAAGAACAAGACTTTTTTTTTAATAGTTACATCAAATTTGGAGATTTATTCTTCAGGACTAGCAGCAGATCAATATGTCTTTCAATGGCTTCAGACTCGAATATTCCCTTGAGGGAAATGTGAATTAAATAGAATGGAAGGACAGCATAAAGGAAGTTCTCGAGAAGAACATACTTAAGGCATTCATATAAAATGATATTCCCTAGCTTGCAGCAACAAATGCTCAACTTCTTGATGCATAAAAGAAGAATGTAGCAAAGACGAGAAGGATATTGTTAAAGGGAGTTCGAGGGTCATATTGTCTCGACTCACCATGGAAACGTGACTCCATATGCTATGTGGAGGGCCTTAACAAATATATTTCATAATATCAGTGACCACATGAAGCTATTGTTGAAGGAAAAGATCATAAAGATGAAGATGGAGGAGGGAAAGATGATACCAAAATACTTGAGGAAGATCACTCAATGTCGAGATCCGCTTGGAGTGTTGGTGTGATAGTAGAACAAGATGATTTGGTGATCTTAGAGCTTGTATACCTTCCCAAGAGTTGGCATAGCTACCAGGACTTTATCAATGGGAGGGAGAAGCTACCAGGCTGGGAGCGATTGTGGTCCAACTTGGTACAATAAGAGATAAGGTGGACCACCACAGAGGAGGCCTCCTTCAAAGAAAAAGGAGAATATTTTTCATTAGTCAGAAAAGGCAAGAAATCCAATGGAAATAAGTCCCAAGACGAAGAGTGAAAGAAAGAGTTTTCCAAGATCAAGTGTTTTCACTATCACAAGTATGGTAGCTATGCCATGAAATGTCCACAAATGGAAAGCAAGAAGGAGCCTGCAGCTGCAACCCCAGGTGAAGCTTTAGGTTCACAGTTCGAGCTTGATTTTACTCTCATTACATGCATGAACAACACTGTAATGAGATGCATTTGTTATCTCAAAAACGGTTCCTTATTCCATATGATGGGGAATAGAAATCTCTTCAGTGACTTGGAGGAGAAGGACCTCCATCAAAACATAGATTTTGCAAATGATGGGAGGTATAGCGCGATCGACATAAACTACAAGGAAAAGACCCTCTAGTGGATTTTTTTTAGGAAACCCTTATAAAAATACCCCATACATCTGTTTCTAGCATAGGTTACTAGAGGAGGTTGGTGGGCATAGAGTTTTGTAGATGTTTTCCGCTCGGTGCACTTATCATTCAACATCGCACCGGTGCTCCTTACAAGTGAAAGCACAGGTGCGCACAAAAAAATGGCACATTGGACACCATACGCTTTGTACACACCCTTCTGGTGCATCATATTACTATAGAGCACCAGTGCTTCAAAACTCTTCTGCGTCAGTGCATCATAAAACATCGTGCCAAAACTGAAAACTTCTGATGTGGTATTAAGAACCTGCACTGGTGCATCATAAAAAAATGTGCCAAAAAATAAATTGGCCAGTGTGTTCATAAGAAACAGCACCGGTGCACCAATAAAAAATGTGCATAGGAAAAGTGTTAAAAAAAATTACGGCGAAAAAAATGGGATTTTTCACTTTTTTTAGTGCTCTAGAGCTCTCAATTACCGGTGGACTCTACAAGAGAAGGCACCGGTGTGCACAAACTCTTCCACACTTGTGCATCATAAAACACCACACCAAAATAGAAGTGGACTAGTGCGTTCATCTAAAACAACACCATTGCACTTATAAAACACGTGCACCGAAAAAGGGTTAAATAAAAAAAAATTACTATCAAAAACCACATTTTTCACTTTTCTGCTCTCAATCACCAGTGTGCTCTATAAGAGAAAGCATCGGTCGTAGAAAACATTGGCACACCGAACACCGTGCGCTCTGTATAGACATGCCCTGTGCATCCTATTACTGTAAAGAACCATGGCTTCAACACTATTTCGCTCCAGTGCGTCATGAAACACCATGCCAAAACTGAAACAGGCCAGTGCAGTGTTAAGTAACCACCCTGGTGCAGCATAAAAAAACGTGCCAAATCTGAAACAGCCCGGTGCATTCTTAAGAAACCGCAACGGTGTTCCTATAAAACCCCGCGCACCGGAACACAGTTAAACAAAAAAAAATTATGGCCAAAAAATTGAATTTTTCACTTTTCTCAGTACTCTAGAGCTCTCAAGCACCAGTGCAATTTATCCTTCTCTAAGCAGCCCTGACATTGGTGCTCCCATTGCACCTATTCCACGTGCTGCTGGCTTGAATTGGCCACCAATCTCCAACCTGCATTTTGCAAAATGTTTGGCAAATTTTATTTTGAAAATTCTACAACCAATATGCCTCCTTGACGACGAAATGTACAGGTATTTTTCTAGTTTTTCCATAATTAAGCTTTCTAGCAGATCAAAATTTGAAATAACCTTAAAATTAACCATTAAAAAAGAAAAAAAAATTGTCGCATGGTGTGTATGAACCATGCGGCTCGCACTGGTAAGCGGTGCTTCCTATAAAATTTACAGGCTACACCGCAATCGGTGCTAACGGTATCTACACCATTTTCAGGGCAGTACCAAAAGATGCCCCACATTATTTTAAAATTTAAAAAACATTTGTGGTGCGGTTATTTAGCTAGGCGCATCGTTGACCATGGGAATAGCAATCCGGTACATTGACGGATATATCTGCCCGGGTGTTTGTCAGTGCACTGCATTCAGCATTCCGTCAGGTTCAACGGTGTGGCTGGGTAAAAGACCACACCATTGACTATATAATTTGTTAGGAAATCAGTGCGCTGACATGACTATACGTGCCGGAGTGTATATTTTAGTAGGCACGCCTCTCTTCTGACACTATATATATTCAACGAGGCTTGAGAAAATTTCAGGTGCACCGCATATGGTGCATTTTATGTCATCTGGGGCACTGCCTCTAGTGCTCTACAAAAAAAGTCGTACCGGAACCGGTGCATGACTATTTTTGTGGCGCATCGACGATTTTTTTTTCTTTTTCCAAAAACAATTATATGTATATTCCTAAATACATGTCTAATTTAATAAAAAAAATATTTAATATGTTAATGATTCAGAGAGAAGAGGAGGAACAACATAAACAACAGGTGGAGAAGTATGGCATGCTTTACCAGTGGGAGGCACGAGAGAGGGAGAGAGATGCCTACCCTCACTCTATAACAGCAGATACCTAGGGGATCCTAAGGCTGGTAGGCCTCGTCAAGTTCTATGATGAGGCTACTTCCCTAAAGGCCCATAGTGTCTTTTTGAGACATCTTATCTGCAGGTGGAATGCCCATCGACAGGCTTTCCAGGTTGGTCCTGACCAATGGTACACACCCATTGAGGGGGATATTTATTTCATTATAGGGCTATCAAGGAGAGGGGTGGATTTTCCCTCATTACCAGAGGTTCCAACTTGTTGTGTAGAAGGGAGTCAGTTAGTTTACTCCCTGAGATACATTCGAGCAAATTATTATCTCCTTCAGAGTTTTAGGTCCCTGGAGGTCAGCTACGTATTGGTGAATTTGGTAGATAGGACGTGCAATGCCTCTCACTTCTCATTTCAACTATTTCACACAACACTAGAGACAGGAAACACATTATTTTCCCGCTTATATATTATGTTGATTCTTTAGTATGGTAACCACAGCTTGTTAGGTGGTCTGCCATTTTTTTGTGGCAGTTTTGTATGGCCTTAGATAGATGTCGTGCTCATGCATAAGGGAGGGCCAACTTCCATTTTTCTTTAGAGATTTTTTGTTTTTTTTGAGAGGTTTCTAGCAATGAGGCGTGCTTTTGTTCGGCAGCCTTGTAGGCCGATGTTGGAGGCCCAGATGAAAATGTGGGGGCATATGATGCCCAAGAGGGGAGAGACTATGTTTCCAGCCAGGATAACGCATGATGCATTGGACTTACTAGCCAGTGTTAACGAGTTGCATCCCTTAATTACGATTCCCTGTCTGTATGATGGATTGGATTGGAGAGGGTGTGCCAACATCCTCTTCACAGCTGATGAGCCGCTAGATGATAGAGGTAATATTACTGTTTATATATTTAAATTTATTCTAGCATGTTATTTAACTTGTTTTTATTAAATTGTGTAATGAAATTGTTTAATTATTGTTGTGTACTTGTATATATTTTGCAGACATTGGCTCTTTTGATGGCAAGGAGATGTTGGAACCACCACATGATCCATGTGTGGATCCTGATGACGATCATGAGGACATGGTAGATGCCGAGGCTCATGATCAGAAGGCTGGTGGAGAGAGACATGTTGCTCATGCTGGTGCGCTAGCATCAACTTTTTCTAGGCGTGGTCGACCTAATACTCGATATAGGATGGAGTTGGGTGACCAAATCAGTGCATTGATTGTTGAGGCGGGCATCCGGTCTGCTCATTCCAGATACATACAGGCCGATGATAGGCTAATACGGATGTGGAGAGGCATGTCGGGTGACATGTACAACCTGATGCAGCATGACTTAGGAGCTACGGCAATTTTTACGTGATTGAGGAGGATTTTTACACGTTATAGGCGTGGTCGAGCCGCAGGATGTGATGGACAGTCCGTGAGCAGAAACTCATCTCATGATTGTTCACCTCGTGCCGCATCTGATGAGCATGAGGCTCTACTAACATCTAGAAGTCATCATGGAGATGAGGTTGTACATTGGCCATGTCCATTCATCAGCACCCTGCAACATCCATCAGTACTAGTCATGATCATGAGCAGGCTCAACCATCGAGCATCGAGTCTACACCATTGAATGAGCATGCCTCCACTAGTACTGCTTATATTGATGTTGATGTACTGGCTAACAATTTATCTGTAAGGACATTTATATTATAAAGGTATATTTTAACACATATATATATATATATATATATATATATATATATAGATATATATATATGGGCCATGTATTTTATGTTCATGTTGCAGTTGTACTTAATTTACATGTTGGTGATCATCATGATGTGTATATTGTTAGGTCATGTTAGATATGTTCATTTAATGTTTAGCTTGCAGATATATGTGTATGTGATAGCATGAGTTGTTTGACATGAGACGTATATATATTTGATGTTTGTGTTGTGATAATGTTAATATATAATGTTAATTTGATGTTTAAATGTGTTTTTTAATTGAATATGATGTTTGTACGATGGTTATCACGATCGTGATGTTAATTAATTAATTTAATATTAAATGACGATGATATTTATTAATTATTATGTCGTGATTGTAATTGAAATTGAAATTTTTATTTTATGTAAAATTGTAAAATTGTATTTGTATATGTAATTGTAATTTTAACTGTAATTGTACGTAAAATATTTAATGTAAAATTTTAATTTTAATTGTAATATTTAATTTATTGTGAAATGATTGCAATTGTAATTGTATATATGACAAATTGTAAAATTGTAATTGTAATTGTAACTGTATGTGAAATTCTAAAATTGTAATTGTAATTTTAATTTAATTCTATGTAAAATATTTGTAAAATTGTAATTGTAAATGTAAATGTAATTCTAATTCTAGTTCTAATTGTATATTGTAAAATATTTGTAAAATTTTAATTGTTAATGTAATTGTATGTAAAATTAAAATTGTAGTTGTAACTGTATGTGAGATTGTAAAATTGCAATTGCAATTGTAATTGTAATTCTTATTCTAATTCTAACTTTAATTTTAACTCTAATTGTATGTAAAATATTTAATGTAAAATTTTAATTTTAATTTTAATATTTAATTTATTGTGAAATGATTGTAATTGTAATTTTAATTGTATTTGTATATATGACAAGTTGTAAAATTGTAATTGTAATTCTAATTGTATGTAAAATTCTAAATGTAATTGTATGTAAAATTAAAATTGTAATTGTAATTCTAATCGTAATTGTATGTGAAATTGTAAAATTTTAATTGTAATTGTAATTGTAATTGTATGTAAAATATTTGTAATATTATAATTGTATTAATGTGAAAATTATAATATTTAAATTTGTAAATTTGTAAATAATTGTAGAATAATAAATCTAGAATAATATGAAATTTTGTAACATAATAAAATTTAAAAAATAATGCAAATAAATTCATGTACTTTAGAATTATCATTATTTTACTATGATCTTACATACAAAAGAAAAGAACCTTATACAGTCCGGTGCGCTTATCATCATAACACGCACCGGTGCATCTTATTACTCTGATGCATCGGTGCTTCAGAATGCTTCCACACCGGTGCGTCATAAAACACCGCACCAAAATAAAAACCTCGATCTTACAAACCGCCTTGGTGTGCCTATAAAACAACGTGCAGCGGAACAGAGTTATTATGTAAAGTGCAGTATTGGAGGCAGTTGATAAAGCCAAGAGGCACCGCGAAGGGAAGGATTCTCATTCCCTTAAAGACAACATAGAAATATCAATTGACATTATTGATCGGGTTGGTAGGTCCCATGAAGGGAAAGATTCTCCGGAATGTGCTTAAAATTAGTTGGGAGTATTGTCCGAGCTGTGGTTGGCTTACATAAACTTTTACCGGCAAAGTTGACGTCGCATAAAATCACATCTCCGGCTTTCAATTAAACCTGAATGGCATCTCTAATGTGTGTGAGCTATGGTCCTGTGGATGAAACCAGTGAAAATTATGCTTGTATTATAAATGGAAATCCAGTGACCATTTTTGTGGGAAGAAAAGCATAGATACTTGTAGCTACCATATTTCCACCTGCAAATCGGCTTCCCATTGGAAAAACTAATGTAATAGCCTATTTTTCAATGTATTTCCTCTGCTCAACCCTATACTCATTTTCTATGGGAAACCATTGCCTCCACATGTAATAATTGCATTGTCTAGTCAAAAATATGTCTTCTTCTGCTAACAAATGCAGAATGAAGGAATCATTGTCATTGCTCCAAGAACATTACCCTTCTGCAGATTATATGTACTAATTGCTGGCAGGTCATCTGTCTATCTGCAGATTATATTCTAAAAAATATTGGTTGCAAATAGTTAAGTGTCAACTATAATAGGTTGAGATGCCACAATGCCTACTTGGGCCCTGTAGTATTGCATCTTCACACGGCCCACATTGCATTCTCTCCACATAATCAGTGGGGACCTCCTGCAATAAACAAAATGCATTGGAAGAATAGTTATTTCCATCAAGAATTTATCCAATTCAAATTCTCAATTTTAATTCTAATTTTAATTCTCAAGAATAAACAAAATTATAATTCTCAATTTCTATGGTTGAAGTTCACTAAATTTTGGTGTACACACAAAAAAGTAATTTCGGTGCCTCAGCTGCAAATCAGTGCTACTGTACATATAACCGCACCAGTGTCGGTGTTACAAAATGACGCACCAGTGCAGTGCTATTAAGTGACACACTGGTGACGAATAAATGCAAATAAAAAAAGCACAACTCTATTTTCTTTAAGTGAAAAAAAAGAGGCAAATTAAAAATGGGCGGTAAAATATTTTCAAAAATCTAATTTCACAAAATAATTATTTAAATACTAAACACTTTTCATTATTTCATTATTTTTGCTAAAATTTTCAGCCAGATATTTGCAGGAGACATACCTGGAGCAAGAGAACACGAGGGCACTATGGAGCAGCGAAATACATTCGAACAGAAGTATTCATACAATCAATAATAAAACATATAGTGATTCAAACCCTGTATCATAGAATTTCAAACCATCTCGTGATTAAATTTGATTATTTTTTTTACTTTTTTTTTTCAATATTTTTACTTTTTCTGCAGTTTTATCCATTGTTACCCTAAACCTTTAATTTTTTTTTTTGTTTTTGCCCTTTCTTCTCCTTGTTTCCGTGATTTCAGAATTAGGGCTTTCCATTTTAGATTGACATCCAACCCAAGGGATGACTTGCATAGTCGAATCCCAATCCGTTCGGCCATTGGGTGAATTTTTGGAAAAAAATGGATTTTGTTTTATTGGTGCACCTTGTGTAACCTAGCGCACTGTGCAAGTATTGTAATAAAAATTTTGAATTTTTTTTTTTTTTAAATCAGTGTGCCATATCTAAAATAGGGCATCGGTGCTCCATGTTACGAGGATAGCACTGTACGGTCTATTACAATGTTTGTGCGGTGCGTTTATAATACCCCCATGCATCATACGGTCTATTATACTATTTTTGAGGTGTGTTTTTAATACTACCACACACCGATGGTGGTGCGTACATCATGAAAGGCACATGGGTTTCTTGAGATTTATTTTTTACCTAAAAAGTTGACAATTTATTTATAAATATATTAATGAATGATATGGTATAGGTTTTAGATTGATAAATAAATGACTGACAGTAGATCACATAACAAAATACTGATAACACATCAATAAAATAAAATAAAAAGGCAAGTTCTTTGTAAATTAGTTATAAAAAATATTAATTTTGAACTATATGTAAGTTTAAATAATATGTGTTTTTTACTTTGTATCATGCAAAGCCACAAAATGATGAATATCGATAAGATTATTTCTGATCTAGGACTAGAAGAGTGTAAAAGCTTGATAAAAAAATTGCAAAAGGATGAATCAGGTGAATGAAAAAATACTATTGATCCAATATGAGTTTCTTTTTTTTAATTATCATTAATAATATACTTAAAAATTTTAGATAACATGTGTCAAACAATTTATTAATTCACATCTGTTTAATGTTCTACAGGGACCAACAACTCAGAAAAGGAATGTTGTTCTAAGAAAAAAATAGAACATGCAAATGAAAATGAATTCCTCCTTAGCTCATCTGGAGTGGTCCTGGAAGTTAACGAAAGGGGGAAAAACTTTTTCAAAATTTTGAGGGATCTAGTGGAACGAATGTATAGATATTATTTCCACTTACAATAAAAAAATCAATCCAATGATTCCAAGAATCAAATTTTATCTAAAATATAGGAAGAGTTTCTAGAAAATTGGTCAATGAGACATGTCAGACTTTTAATAGCAAAAACGTACCAAAAAAAAAGAAGGAATGAAAAAATAATTGTATTCCTTTAAATGTTTGTCTAGAATTATTTATAAATATCACTTTTGTTATATTTACTTTTCAGATATCAATATAAAAATTAAATATTTTATTGTCATGTTGCATTTTCAGGAAGATTGTGAAAATATCAAAAGATGAAAGATCTGATATGAGAAATATGCCAATACGAATGTCCAAAAAGGTGTACAAGGAGATGGTCAAAGAAATGGACAAAATTGCATCCCGGGAGGAGCCATCTCAACAACAACGTGCTTCAAATGTAATATGTAATCATTGAATTTTTTGATCATTAGGTACAATAAATAAAAAATTTAGCATTAAATATTAATTCTCAAGAATTTTCTTGAAGAAAATAAAATAAAATGGAACCCATTCAGCACATAAAACAGGACGACAAGGAAGAAAAAGGTTGATATCTAAGTTTGTGAGTAATTGTTATTTCCTTATAACAAATTAACTAGATTTAATTTTTGTATTTTTTAAGTTGTTTTACAAAAATCATAATTGAATGTCTTCAAACAGGTACTAACATACAAAGAAGAACCATCAAACGAATTGATTGAAATTTATAAGCATCTATCGATCTTGTTTTACTTACCTCCATCTATAATTAATAGAACAAAAACATATTTTATATTAAATATATGATTTGTTATGGGGTATAAAACTTGTAGGAAACATAGTATGGAACTGCGCCAACAAATAAAATTTTGAAAGATGGTATGGTACATGGTTTTGAAAGAATGTGTATAATTTATGAGTCAATTGTTGCTATGGTACGCCATTTTTCTTTTCGATTTACATTGATGTATATTATTTATTACAATTTTAATTATTCTCACCAATGTATATACACTCATTTCGGTTTATTTTTTATTTTTTTAGATGGAAGGTGAAGAAGAAGAAAACAATCAACACCGTGAACAAAACATTCCTGAAAATAACCCAAGTCATGGAAGTAGCTCTAGTAATGCCAACAATTCAAGCGAAGAATGATGATCACTATGTTTGGATATCAAAGCAAGGCGTTGTATTTTTTCAAATATGTCTGTGAAATTAGACATTTTTTTAATGTAATGGACATAGTGTCCCAATTGAAAGACAAAGGGATACCAATAACTGTCCCATTTTGTATGATAAAGAATATCTTATTCATATATATTATATATCATAAAATATGTTTTAATTTATTTTATTGCGTTCTCCATTATCGTTCTCAAATGCACTAATAAAAATTCAATTCATATGAATATTGTTATGAGATATATATGTGTTGACTTTTGATGAATAATGAATTTTAAAAAACCACAATAATTATGATATGATATAACAAATTAATCCAAACATCACATTCAAATGCATTAATAAGAATTTAATTAATATGAATATTGTAATAAGATGTATCAAATTCTGATGAAAAATGAATTTAAAACAATCACAATAATTGCACTGTCACAAGTCAATGTTTCTAAAAAATACAAAATGAAAACCGATGCGTGTCAGTAACTGTACACTGGTGCGTTTGTATTAAGAAGCGCACCAATTCGTTTCTATGAACTATGAGCATCGAAAAACCACCAAAAGCAATTAAAAATATTAGCGTTTGTGCAGTATGATGCATCGGTGCGTTTATGAGTATATATGCACCGGTGCCATTGTATGATCTATGGGCATGGCACGAATACCGATACCAATTATAAATCTTGGCGCGTTTGTGTGATACTACCCACTGGGGCATTTAAGTGTCTATAAGCACCGGTGCATTTGTACGACCCATGGGCACTTCATGAATACCATACCAGTTATAAATCTTGGTGCCTTTCTATGATACTGCGCACTGGTGGGTTTCTATACATCTACGCACCAGTGTATTGGTACGACCTATGGGCATCGCACAAATCCTAAGACCAATTAGAACTTCCCCATGCGTTGTATCACCAACACTACACCCGATGTAGTTTTATACCTTAACAGCCTGGTGCATTTTTCTTCGACCATCCTGGGGCGCCTTCTATATGTACGCACCAATGCATTCAAGTAAGAGTAGCGCATCGATGAAAAAATCATCCATAACAACCTCGTGCCGCCCATTTGTTTTTATTTGTGTTGAATTTCTGTTAAAAGCTCTGCCAAAACCTCCGTAACCCTAAACGAATGTTGTAGAAAATGTTTTTTTTGACAATTTTTCCCAATTTTATAACACTAAAAACCTCCTTTATAACCTCTGCTAGAGGGTCTTTTCCTTGTAGTGATAGGTACAATTACCTCTCATTGGGATACATGTTCCCCTATGAGACTCAAATATGTTTTGTTTGTTCCAGGACTAAAGAAAAATCTTGTTTCCATAGTGGTATTGGAATATCGTGGCTATGATCTGATATTTAGAAAACGAAATGTTTTCCTTAGACACATCACCAATGGACGGGTGAAATAGATCAGTGTACAAGTCAAGAACATGTATGCTCTTGAGGTCAAAGATGCATGCAAATATTTGAGGAGAAAAGTAGAGGTTAGAGACTTGGTTGTTGACAGGGAGCATAAATTACCTCTCAACGTGCAGCCTTAGAAGCAGTCTTAGAAATTTGTGGAGCAACCGCAATTGGAGAAGCATAGAGGAGACTGAAAGGAGGTGTCCACTCAAGCAAAGAAATCTAGAAGGGGGGAATTTTGAGCAAGATGGGTAGAGGGAGCACATGCAGCTATACCTCTAAGAGAGAGGTAGGGCGATTGTTGAGTCATGGAAAATCTATGTTTTTTTCCTCATATTAGCTTGATTAATCATTTACTTTTATGTATTTATCTTCATTTTTGGGAAGAATCTAGAAGAAAATATTGTGAAAGATGAATAAAATAAATTGTCAACAAATTGTATGATTTTAGCATAAAAACTAACTTTTTCTTGCCTTTATGTGAAGAAATTAGAATTCGACAATTGTTGTTCAAACGATGGAATAACAACGACCAAAAAAATAAAAAATAGCATTTATTGATTGCACGGGCTAGCAAAATAAAAGGATAATCGAGCTAATTCTATAGTGAAAATCCAATTACTAGTTGTGAACTCCTCACGATCTCCTGATCCTAAGGATTCACTCTCATCTATTAGTTTACCATTCGGTTATATAAGGTCGATAGGTGAAAAATAAGAGGGGTTAATTTTCAAGTTTTAAATTTCATTTGGACATTATTATTTTTATTGAAAATAGAGTATTTTCACTATGGTGATGTTGTACCTTTACTACTGTGATTAATGAGAAAAATCATGCTTTCTTCGTAATCGTATTCTGATTTTTCTCAGTAGTAGCTTCTAGAGTCTTTGGGTCTAGTCGCTAGGAGACTTGCTGTGTCTTTTGTGCCATAATCATTTCTTTCATTTCAGCGATTATTAATTACTATATCTTGTCATTTTGATTGATGTGTGATGTTAGAATTCACTGGCATATTTTACCTTTACCGTTTGAGATAAATAGTAGATGATGTTACTCTTACAGTTGCATATTATTCTTTAATGAGTTGTTCAGGCTAGTTCACAAATTACATTTGACTAATGTTCCTTTCGAGTGATTTTATCATAGATATCTGATGATTGATTATTGTTATTCTTAATTAAAGGCTTGAATAGTTGATTGTTGTTCATTCACTGTAATTTCTCTTTTCAAGAGATAAATTGTTGTTAGTATCAGAAAATAATTCTTTAAGTGTGATTCTTTGAATTCATGCGTTTGGATTCAGTTTCTTTACAAATCAGTTCAGAATAGATCAATATTTATGGTTTGGAAATTCTTTAAGGCTTTCTTTTGAATTACTCCAGATTGAACTTCAAGAATTAGAGATTAGTCATTGCAATGATTTAGAATCATTTATTCCTAAATAGTGTTTGATCTCACTTTGCATAGATAGTGCCAACACGCTTGAAATAAACAGATATATCCTTGGTTGATAATTAATGTAGGTATTAAGATTGATTTTCATAGTCATCTTAGTGCACCAACATTTTGGCGTTGTTTCCAAGGAGAGTGTTAAATATTGATTTTTTTTTATTTTATTTTTTTTTGAATTTTATTGTTGTGAGGGACTTGTGTATTGAAAACGAGAGGTAAGAACCTACGTTCTAGTAATTAAAATGCTTTCTCAAAAGCTCACTTTCCAATATATTCATATAGAGAAGATAGGAATAGATGTTTTTATGAAAGACTAGGAAGAAAAAAGTAGTAATAGATCCAAATCCACCACCTAAATCCACCAAACCCAAGGGTTCAGTGACCATTGTAAGATCGACATTTATAGACGAAATCTTAAGAAAATAATAATCCCAGGCATTAGTAGGACCCCGATCCATATATGGAAAATGCTCTACTATAATCCCTCAAGCAGTAGGCTCACCATCTGCAGCTCACTCCGAGATCGATAGCAAAGGAAAAGGGTCTAAACGAAGATTTCAAGTTACATAAAATTTGCATTATGACCCTTTACAAGAGGGAAATTTGAGCAATATGCAAAAATGAGAGGGAGAAACTAGTGGTGTTGTAAGATAAAATATATAGTCACTAGAACCTGGATCTCCTGAGATATTGGTTGAAGAAAATATACCTGATATCCTAAATCAAGGTAGTGATGTAAGACCCCTTCCAAATCTATCTACCAGTCCTGTCCAAATAAAATTTCCAAACCAAGAGATTCCTGAAGGTTATTGGCACATCTTTGACTAGATGGCGCATAATCAGCCTTAGAGACAAAATCACCATTGGAATATCCTATCATCGACCCAGTTGCTAACTCCCCCATGAAAGCCATTCCTTTTCAAAGCATTCCTACTTTCCATGGTTTAACCTCGGAATATTTGAATGATTTCCTGTTTGAATTTCACGTTTTATGTAGAGAATATGATTATACCACCGATCTCTAAAAGCTAAAAAATTTTCTCTTTACATTAGAGGGAGCAGATTTCTGATGGTATATGGGGCTTAGTGGAGGAACTATTAACCCTTGGGATCAAATGAAAACCTCTTTTCTCATTAAATATCAAGATTACTATAGGACTAGATATTTGAAAGAAGAAATCTTTAATATCATCACAAAAGATAATGAAACTCTAGAAGAGTATGTTGAACAGTTTCAATACAATTTACAAAGGTCTCCTTATCTTGTATTATCCAAAGATGTTTTAAAAGTAATTATGATAAAACGGATGAAGGATGAATGGATAGAAACTTTAAATTTAATGGGAAAAGGAGATGTCTATCAGGAAAATTATGATGACATTATTCAATTGTGTATTAGGTTCTCTCGAGTCAGTACGCACATCACGCCAACTGGAAGAGATACTATCGCTAGAAATAATATAGATGTTGGTGGCAGTGTAACTCAGTTGAAAATCGTAAATCTCTTGGAAGATTTCAGAACCGATATCTTGGGCACACTCACAACACAGTTGGAAGTCTTTCAAGCTAAACAGAAACAAGCTATAGCAGAACAAAATTTATTCATATTTTGACAATGATGCCAAAAGAAGCACAGTCGGAGGGAATGTTCATTGGACATGGTCCAAACGTGCGCTATCTGCACTAAGGGTCATGACACTGAGCATTGCCCATCACTTCCAGGATTAAAAGAAATTTTTAAAGAGGTGGAAGAAGAAACATAACGAGTATATTTAATGAACCAATGTCAATAGTAGCGAGCCCAACCCACAGGTATGCCACAAGACCCTTCTTTGTTCTCTTATTCTCCACGATTTAATCAACAACAAAATTCTGAAACAACATGGCAAGTCTAATCACCTTTCTCTACTTGGCAGTCCCAATCATTGCCTATGTTACCTTGGTCAAACCAGCCTTTTCCAAGCATTGGCTGGCCAAATTCTCCTTTTTCTACTTATTTGCGGCAAAACAATCCATACCCATCCCAGTGGCCTCCCTCCACATCACAAAATCCAAATTGGTCTTCAAATTGGCAGCAACCTCAAGGAATAACTAATCCTGCTATGGGGATGGGTCCTCAACCTCAACCGAAATTAACAACTCTGTATGCATTGCAGTAAAATCCTCAGACTCTTATGTGTCCCCATCTACCAGCTCAACCAAACCGAACTTCCAATAAGAGACTAGTTTAATTGATACATGTTGTTGAAAATTTAGATCTTGAAATAAAAAAATGGAATGAAATTAACTTAGGATGAGATAAAGATGCATTATTACCCCTGAGGAAAATAAAAACCAACAAGAAGATGAGACAGAAACACCTACCATAACTAAGCCTTCGAATATGACTGACACAGAAATAAAATAAGGAAAATAAATAGTAGAGCAGAAAGATCCTAAAAAAATTATAATCACTTCTCTTTTGTTCCCTGATAGATTAATAATACCCAAAACCATTTTTTATCCAGAATTTGATATCTTAGGGGAAATAAAAAAATTATGTATTAAAATTCCTCTCCTCTAGGCTATTCAGGACATTCATATTTATGTTAAAACGATTAAAAAGCTATGTGTGAAAAAGCCTGAAAGGAAACCAAAAAATTCACCAACTGTCCATGTTGTAGGGACTTTATCTGATATGATTTTAGGTAGGGAAACACCAATAAAATATGAATATCCAAGAGATCCCATAGTTACCATTCAAATATATGGTCACTTTTCCAAACAAACTAGTCAATTTAGGTGCAACCATTAACATTCTAATGACTGAAACCTGTGAGGCACTCTGTATCACAGCTTTGGAACCAACCACCACCTTGCTAGAACTTGCTGATCATTTTGTCGTTAAACCTGAGGGAACTCTACAGGATATTATTGTTTTTGTTGACTCATGGGATTACCCAATGGATTTTCTAGTTATCAACCTAAGAAGTCGATTAATGGATACCCTTTAATTCTGGGTCGACCTTGGTTAGCAACAACCAATTCTTATATAGGTTGTCGTTCTGGTAGCATGACCATTACAAAATGAAAGGTTGTAGAAAACCTTGTTTTATATCCCTCTACTAAGCCAAGTATTCCTATTTGGAAAACTCATAAGCATCCAACTACATACCTAGAAGAAAACATTCTTTCACCTCCTACAGTAGCAGAATCTCTTGAATTCAAGAATTAGACAGAATATGATGTAAGTAATAATATTATTAATCAATCAACTACTATGAATAATGTCAAATGTCAAATGTTCAAATCGATTCTTGACAATGAAGCCCAGAAAGACCCTTCGAAAGATGTCGGTAATCAACATATACCAAGAAATGTTCTTCGTAGCATAAGGCCTGTTGAGATTGAGCTAGGAAAGGTTTTGAATATTAACAATAATATGGGAAGTGATCAACAAAAAAATCTTATTCATATTCTACAAAAATATAAAGGGGATTTTTCCCAGGACTTTCCAGACATGAAGGGCATAGACCCTCAATTATGTACACACCACCTCTACACCTAAAAGGATTCTTGTCCTATCCGGTAACCTCAACAGAGATTAAATTTTCAACTCAAGGATATATAAAAGGAAGAAATGCAAAAGTTGTTGGATGTGAATCTTATTTATCCTATTTCGGATAGTAAGTGAGTCTCTCCATTGGTGGTTGTTCCCAAAAATAACAGGAAGTGGTGGATCCGTGTGGACTATAGGGAATTGAACAAGGTCGCGCAAAAAATACTAGTTCCCTCTTCCATTTATTAATCAAGTTCTTGATACGCTGGTAGGAAAAGGATTATTTTATTTTCTTGATGGCTTCAACGACTACAACCAGTTCCAAATTTCCCCTAAAGACCAAGACAAAACTACCTTTACCTGCCCCTGGGGTACGCTTGCCTATAGAGTGTTACATTTTGGTTTATGCAACGCCCCAGCTACATTTAAAAGGGCCATACTCAGCATTTTCTATGATATGATAAATGAGGTACTAGAAGTTTACATGGATGACTTCACCTCGTATGGGAACGATTTCAGCCAAGCGCTACAAATTTAGAGAAATTTTTGGAACGATGCATCACTACCAGGTTGTGTTTAGGTAATGAGAAACATCACCTGATGATGATAGAAGGCGTTATTCTGGGACACTAGATCTCTGCAACTAGAATATAGGTAGACCTCACAAAAATAGAAGTAATTCTCCTATTACCTACACCTTGCACTCAAATAGAGGTACGTATCTTCCTTGGATAGGCAGGATACTATCGCAGATTTATAAAAAAGAAATCACGAATTTCTGCACCATTGTATGCTTTAACAGGAAATGTTGAATTTAAATGGTCTGATAAATGTGACATTTATTTTACAAATTTGAAGAAATTAGTCTCGGATGCTCCAGTATTTCGTGGACCCAATCGGGAGATGCCTTTTCATATTTCTATAAATGCGTCAAACAAAACAATAGGCGTTGTCCTTGGGCAAGAGGAGGACACAAATCCCTATGCTATTTATTATATTTGAAAAAAAATTACTTCTGTTGAACTCAATTATACTGTAACAGAAATTGAATTTTTAGTTGTCATTTATAACATAAATAAATTTAGACATTATATGGCAGGCTACCAATTTTTCCTTACACCGATCATTCTGCCATTAGATAATTAGCCAATAACCAATTACTAATGGGTGCATGACCCATTGTCTATTATTTTTGTAGGTGTTTGATATTACCATTAAATACTGTCCAGGGAATGAAAACACGGTAGCATATTTCCTATCACGGGTTCCAAAAATGAACGATTCGCTGGTAGAAGATGATCAGTTCCTAGATGAAAATTTGTTTTCCGTAATGATTAAGGCACCGTGGTATGTAGATGTAGAAAATTATCTAGAGGTAGGAAAACTACAAAATCATCTAACATCTAAAAAAAGGAAGCTCATTGTCGAACGCAACACCCAATTTTCTTGAATTGGTGGATACCTTTTCCCCACAGGGTATGATATGTAAATATGTAAGTGCATCCATGAAGATGAGATTTACAGCATCCTGAAGGCTTTCCATGAGGAGCCTTGTGGTAGACACTTTGTAGATCACAAAACTGGACATAAAATACTACATATGGGCTATTACTGGCCCACTATGTTTAAAGATGCCAAGAAGTGTGTCTAGGCTTGTGATAGCTGCGTGAGGATGGACCCTCCTGGTCAATTCGATGAAATGTCATTGTAGCCACAATTGGTAATGGAACGTTTCGAATGGTGGGCGTTGGATTTTTTTAGCCGATTTAATCTGCCATCAAACCAAAAGGCCTACATACTCGCTGCTACAAAATATGTAACAAAGTAGGTAGAAACAATAGCCTTGCCAAGAGCTACGAAAGAAACTGTAATTAATTTCCATTTTGAGTTATTTGTGTAGTATGGTTTACCTAGGGAATTGATAACAAATGGGGGGGCACAGTTTCTAGGAAATAAGATTACAACCACTCTACGGAACCACCATATCACACATAGAGTCACTTCTCCATATCACCCATAGGCGAACGGGCAGGTTGAGAGCACCAACAAGGTCATTGAAGCAATTTTGACCAAAAAAATTTCAACACATCGACGAGACTAGGCTACTTAACTCCCAGATGCCTTGTGGGCTTATCGCACAAATTGGAAAAATACTAATGGTTATCCCCCGTACCAACTTGTATTTTTCAAACAACCTATTTTTCCTATCGAATTTGGAATAAATACTCTCAGAAAATCCGAGGAAGTGGGACTGAACCTGATGGAAGCCCAAACTCAACAAATTCAAGAAATAAATGAATTATATGAAGCATGGTTACTTGCCCTACAATGCACAACAGTTATTCAGCAGCAACGGGCTAAGTGGCACGACAATCTTATAAAAAGGAAGACGTTTTAGGGAATAGACTTGGCACTCCTCTATGATTCTAGATTTCAAGAATTTTTAGCTAAACTACAGACAATATGGCTTGGCCCATATGAAATTCATGAAGTGCACAACAATGGCACTATAACTCTAACTACCATTGATGGTTCTGGCTCTTCTTTTCGAGTGAATGGACACCAGGTACGTGTTTATCACAAGCCACTCCCGAAAGAGTCTTTTTTCCAATAGGTATGAAATGATCCCACTATGAAATTTTTAGCTACAAGGAGTAATGACCCGATAGCATTACTTCCATGAAAATCGTTTCCTTTCAATTGTAAATAATGTGTATATTTTCTTTATATAGCTGGTTTATAATTTTTCATCTCTGTGTTTTTTTTAGAATAAACATTGTTGTATATATGAGTGGATTTTCGCTTTGAAATAATTTCTTACACACAAAGTAACTACCATTCCTTTTTCATTGCTTCAGGTCATTTTTTTAGAAGTTTTTGTGCAATTCTTTGGAAAACTACAATTTCCGTCCAAGTGAACAATTGTCGTTTATTTTCTTTCTTCGGCTTTAGTATTCCATTGTTGCTGTTATTTTTCAAAAAATGAACAGCTGATGGGTCTGGCTCTTCTTTTCGAGTGAATGGACACCGGGTACGTGTTTATCACAAGCCACTCCCGAAAGAGTCTTTTTGCCAATAGGTATGAAATGATCCCACTATGAAAATTTTAGCTACAAGGAGTAATGACCCGATAGCTTTACTTCCATGAAAATCATTTCCTTTCAGTTGTAAATAATGTGTATATTTTCTTTATATAGCTGGTTTATAATTTGTCATCTCTATGTTTTTTTTAGAATAAACATTGTTGTATATATGAGTGGATTTTCGCTTTGAAACAATTTCTTACACACAAAGTAACTACCATTCCTTTTTCATTGCTTCAGGTCATTTTTTTAGAAGTTTTTGTGCAATTCTTTGGAAAACTACAATTTCCGTCCAAGTGAACAATTGTTGTTTATTTTCTTTCTTCGGCTTTAGTATTCCATTGTTGTTGTTATTTTTCAAAAAATGAACAGTTGATGTTCAATAAATTAAACAGTTAAGGTTCAGTTAAATGAATAGTTGTTGTTCAATAGAGTGAACAACTGTTTTTCAATAGAATAAACAATTGTTGTTTTGTCAAACGAACAATTGTTGTTCAGTAAAATGAACAGTTGCATTTTATTTTATTTTATTTTATTTATTTATTTCTTATTTATTTATTTATTTTTATTTTATATATATATATATATATATATTTTAATTAATTAATTTATTATTATTTTTATTTTTTATTTTTTATTTTTTTTTGGCAACTTTCACATACCATTGTTGTTCAATAGAGTGAACAATTGTTGTTCCAATATTCGTACAAATATCATTCAATATTAAATCAAACAACCATATTTTCTCTCACATGCTTTGCTATGAAAATCACCTTTTTGGTTTAATATTTAGACCGAATTTAAAGAAAGAGCAGTTATATTAACAAAATTATGAATTTTACACCTTTGATTATTATATTTATTCTAAAATTGGCATGGTTCATCCATTAATGACTTGCTAGATATCTCTTGTTTGGATATATGATAAAATGATTCATTACCTCAATCCCATGATGGTTTATCTTTCACACTTTCAATTGATAACTCTCTCGGGTACGATGATATAGGAATACAATCATACATTTTATTGGAATTCTTTTACTTCTCACACCATACCTAAATCTTAAGGAGTTAGGGAGCCTCCCTCCACTTATAACATGCATTTGAAAAATATAGTATAATCTTTCTCAAAGGGGATAGTGGGTCTCATCACGAACCAACCTACCATGATCATAAGGAACTTAACAAGTGACATTCCCATAATGGCCACCACACCAGGGTAATGGCCTTCGAGACAGTCCAATTGTCGGAAGGACAAAAGATCTCATCACAAGCTAGCCTGATCATTTTTTATGCCCTGCTGAATGGAACTGTGATTATCTCGTTACCAAGCAAGCACAGTGACCCCTTTGTAGAAATAAAACAAACCATATCAATCCTAAATGGAGGATTCTCGCTCATTTTTTGGTTAAAAAGCAACCTCGTCGAGGCTATAGACACCTGTTGGTAGTAGTGGCTCTACTTGTGGTATTGAAGTTCTATTTTACATTGCCAATTGTTCTATATCCAACTATTTCCTATCGATTCATTTCCAAAGACGGATTTACCATATGAACAACATTTACATTTATATTAACCAATATGCATGGTAAACTATATTTTTATGTGAATTACATTAATATTGTCTGCTCAATTGTTGCCAACAATAATTATCATTAATTTCCTTGTGAGCTTCGTCATACCTGTTCACCAAAGGAAAATAATTCCATAATGATTATTTCTCTACTTTATTCCTATTTCGGTCATTTTATAAACCATTTCTATGATTTATATTTAGCACTACTCTGACTTTTTCCTACCATATTTCTACTACTCAGACTATTTTCCTGTCACATTTATGAAGCCATTTCTTCCTTTTCTCTTTTCCCGTGCTCTGCGGACGTGGAAGCCGTTTTCTAATTGGAGGGGGGGGAGGTATACATTGTGGTACAAGATGCGAAATAATTACCAAACTCTGCCAAACCTTGCTGATGCAACAAATATTATTATTGTTTCCTTTATATAAAAATAACCTTTCACAATTCAAAAGTTGTGTATGAAGTATTTGTTATTGTTCCAAACTGTCTAACTTTGAGAAAGTGCATGCAAAGGTGCGAGTTAGACTAAAATTTCACAACAACTATGGGAGGGAAGTATGTTTTTAGTGAACCTATAATATTACGATTAATAGAGCAGGCTCATGGAATTCTTGAGTGCATCGTTTGGCTTCAATACCTCATAAAATTATAGGGATTCCATAACGAAATATCTCTTGAATTTCTACAAAATTTGCAGAATGGGCACACAACTGTAAAAGGAAAAAGTATAACAATCTCTGAAGTAGTCATAGCTGAAGTCTCAGGACTTCCAGCAGAATGCACAAAATGGACCAAAAAACATGTTCTATTGCATGAAGCAGTCACAATATTTAAGGAGCTAGAGGAGGAACGAATACAAAAAGGCATAGTAGTTCACCCAACATCATTAAAGAACCATGGACAGAACTAGTGACCGCCGTTCAGAGGTACATCACTTGTGATGGTCATCAAGATGTGGTAAAGCCTCAACAACTTAAACTGTTAGCAATTCTTAGACAAAAATTCATAGTTAACCTGTCATTCTTCCTAAATTCCTTATTGCATGATGTTGGTAGTCAGGTTAGAAAAATCCAAAAAATCCACATTCTACCATCAGTCATCATGACTCGATTAATCTAATTATTATTCATGAACTTGCCCATCAGCAATTGACCCAGGATAAATTTGTAAATCCTATTTTACCTCTATCAGAGGAAAAACCATATGCACATGTAGGGGTAGATGATAGGAATATTGATGACTTAGAACAACAAACTAAAAAGGCAGAAATTCCAAAGAGAGTAAGAAAAGGGAGGACTTTTTATGTAACCTCTGGCCAAGAAAAGTAGATACTTTATGCAAGGCTAAGCTCACGATAGCATACCACAAACACAATAGATGAAGCAGGGTCGTTTCATGCACCCTCTGCAAACCCTCGAAACACTATTTTATTAGACAATGAGGAGGAGGTGGCCTAAGTATTAGAAAATTCGGGAACACTCTTTGAGGAAGGAGGCCAATTTGAGCATTCTTAAGGAAAAGATCATACTCTTAACCAATTTGCCTCTACGTGTAGTTCTATCCACATAGAAATTTTTCCCCTATTGAAGGAATGGAAGAGTTTTAGAAACAAGGGGAGCCAATTCCCTCTATAGATGAATATCCTGAGGGAGAAACTCATGTAGAAATAAATTCTGAATCGAAAAACCAATTAGGAGACATTGTCCCATTTGAACTAGACCCTAACATTGGCAGAACCTCCCTTTTAACTGAAATTGACACAGTGGTTCCCTCTTTAATCAAGAACCCCATAAAGGAGGAGGAAAATACAGACACAGGTAGTGCTAGGCTAAAAAGGTTTAGTAAAAAGAACAAAAAATTGAAGAAAATGATTATAAGATTAAGAAAACGGTTAAAGGAAGTGGATTAAAAACGAAAGCATAAAGTGGAATTAGAAAACATTGGTACCCAAACAGAGAAATGTCCCACTAAGGATATTGGAACTCAAACCAAAAATCTTTGTGGTTGTTCAATGGAGACTCAAAAAAAATTTCTGTGAATGTTATGAACGTTGTTGTTCAAAAATATTTTGTATATTGTTTTATTCTCAAGAAACAACCGGTACTTTGGAAACTGCTGTTCATACCAATTTGGTGAAAAAATGTGGCAATATAGCTCAGACAAAGAAACACCTCATTATGTCCCTCTGGTAAGGGAAGATGTTATCCTGAAATTGAAAAATGAATTAACAAGGACCCAACAAGTGTTGGCTCAACACCAAAAAGAAGTGGTACCTTTACTGATGCACCAAGAATTATTGAAGAAGCTGGGTAAAATTACTGCAAATGAGGACAAGAATTTTTCTAGTCTCATAAATGAGCAAGAGAAATTAAAGAAAATGCAAAACCAACTTCAAAAAGCCATGGAGAAAACTGAAACCATTTGTTCTATTTATTCTGATTTTTTGTTTTGTCCATCACCAGCCACCAATTATGCATTATTTTTACTAGAGAGGTACTTATTACTAAATATTAGAGCTGCAAGGGCAAGTAATCCTATTGAATTCAAGGTTACCTCCAATTTTGGTCAATGCTGCAAGGAATAGGACGAGAAGGTAAAACACCTTCTCTATGAGTTATACGTACATAATTTTTTCTTGGAAGATGAAAGGGATGCTAATCCTAGCCCATTTATTAGAGATGTTTAAATCCAAGAATTCCTTTATTTTGTTGAAAACCAACTTGAATGGGCCAAGGCCAATAATACTTTTCAAAAAATGGAACATGGTCTAGATTTATGGGTTACAGGAGAACCCGATAAACCTTTACACCTTTTTATCCAGCATAAAAGGTTTATGGAACAACAAGGATTTGTGGCCACATTGGAACCTATCCACAAAGATGTTATACATGTTGGAAGAGAATATTTCCAGGATATCAAAGATGATGCCTTGTTGGCAGCGAAGCAAATGTGGAAAGCTTCTACTAACAATGTTAAAAAACAAGAGCCATATGGTTATAGAAATTTTAAGGCTATTGTTGCTCGTCTAAATTTGTACAACAATATCATCTTGTGAAAGGCCCCTACCTGGATAGGATGTCATTACAAGTGTCCCATTAATTGGTATCCCCTGAAGGATATTATTTTTATTATGATTTACCTTAATGTCATGAGAGTTGTACGTTTGCAATGCTTAAACAAAAGAATGGTTTTAGGTTAGATCAGGAAGAATTTTATCCTGCCTACTTTTTGACACAATTACACCTCAACTATCGTATTGCATTAGGACAAGGAAAAAGGTAAGCAGGGGAATATGTTGCGTCATGGAAAAGGTATATTGTTATCATCATATTAGCTTTATTAATCATTTAATTTTTTGTATTTATCTTAGTTTTTGGGAAGAATCTAAAAGAAAAGATTGTGAAAGATGAATAAAATCAATTGTCAACAAATTGTATGATTTTAGCATAAAAACTAACTTTTTCTTGCCTTTACGTGTAGAAATCAGAATTAGACAATTTTTGTTCAAACGATGGAACAACAACAACCAAAGAAATAAAAAAGATCATTTCTTGATCACATGGGCTAGCGGAATAAAAGGAGAATCGAGCTAATTCTATAGTGGATGATTATTAGTTTTGAAATACTCAAGATCTCCAAATCTTGAGGATTCACTCTGATCTATTAGCTTACCATTTATTTATATAAGGCTAATATGTGAAAAAGAATATGGGTTAGTTTCTGAGTTTTAACTTTCATTTGGAAATTATTGTTGGGAAAAATACTGAGAGGGGGGGGTGAATCAGTATTTACTGCATAATCAAATCTTTTTACTTTTTCATTCCTTAAAACCCATACGCTACTTTACAAAATGGAACTAGCGTATATACGCGGATATCCTTTACAGAACTCGCGTATGTCCAGAGATCTAATTATGTGTTTGAATCTTAACTCAGATCATTGCATTATTCATTCATCAGATATTTCAGAAACAGTAAACAGGTGCAGACAGAACAGAATAATCATCACGCATATGCAACACACATGAACACCGGGATTTTTAGGTGGAAACCCAATTCGGGAGAAAACCACCGCTGCCGTTGCTTCAGCCTTCAAAATTTATTATTAAGAAAACTTCTTACAACATATGTGTTTGGCGTGAGACTTGACCCGGCACGCGAGGCACCACCTGCGCTCGTTTACCGACCTCTCCTGGAAGGAGCTCCAACCCCTTCGTTTACAGGCCTCTCCTGGAAGGCTACGACCCCCGATCCCTGGGTGACCTCACACGGAAGGACTCACGACCACACGACTAAAGGCTACAACCTCGGCACCACCTTGGACCACGTTTCATCAATTTTCCTGCTGGATCCAACAACTTCAATAGAACAACACTTGCAAGCCACATTTCATCATATTTTCAAACTGGACCCTTTCCATTCTTTTAAGCACAAACATACATCACCAACAGATACTTATCAACACAGATCAGATAGTGGAAACACAGCAGAATAGATCAGATATTTCATACCCCTTGCTTCAGCAAACCCTAGTTTGCATACGCACTTTCCCTTCACTGATGTCGCGTATATACGCGCTTCCGTCCACACAAACCAGCGTATACCTCTGTATGTATTTCATTGCGCATACGCGCTTTCACTTCAGCGAAGCTGCGTATATACGCGCTTCCTCCGCGACGAAGTAGCGTATAGATCTTCAATCATTATAGAGCAGCATACTTCTACAGATCAGATATTCAGTTCAGATTTACCTTTTTACTTCAGACAAATGTTCGCCTAGATGTTCGCCTCATCACGGATCTAGGCCTTCCATAAGCAGATCTAGTGGATACAAGTGCATTTCAGATCTAGATCCCATTCTTCATCATTAGTGCATCATACTTTCAGATTTATCTTCAAGTGTAACCCTTTCCATTCAGATCTACTTCAGAGAGAAGTATTCATTCAAGCTCGGACATCTTGCACCCACACTCATCATTTGCACAATGAATTTCTTTTCATATATATGTGTACCCTTCCAATAATACCATGAGCCCCTTTTTCAATACCATGGGCCAAAGCAATACCATGAGCCCAAAACAACTTTGAGGCCGAAGTCCAATTAGGCGGATCATTACCCAATACAATGGGTCAATACCATGGTGGTTATCCTTGGTTTTGCACTTTTTGAGCGCTTTACCCCATACGCGACTTGGCACGTTATTTTCCGCGTGCATACGCGACTTCACCTAGGAATATCCGCGTATACAAAGAGACATACTCTTTTTCATCATAAAATTAGCACATGCTGAATTCCTTTCTTTATTGCCTTCTGTTCATACTGTAGATACATCAGATTTCCTTCATCAAGGACATATTCTATCAAGCACAACTTCATCAAGTAAGTTGTCATCATCTTCATCAAGAGGGTTGCCTTTCAAGTACAACACATCATATCATCAACAAACATCATATCACTTCAGATTTACATCATTTAACAAGTCCATCACGACAAGCATAACTTCATCAGGTGGTTTTTCATCAAGGACAACACATGTCAACAGTCGCATGTCTTCATCTTCATTCAGTGGGTTGCCATCAAGGACAACACTCTGCATCATATTTCCAACAATCTCCCCCTTTGGACTTGATGGCAACCACGATGGTGTTTGGTTACCACAACAGATAGATACATTAAGAATACAATGACATCATGTCATTCTCCCCATTTTTACCATGTCACTCTCTCCATTTTTGGCATCATTCAAACACCATGTCACTCTCCCCCTTTGACATCAAGGGCAAAGGGCGGATCAAAAACCAACATTCTCCCCCTTTTCTCCTCATGTGGAAGAAACATTCTGTAGATCTGATATGTGCTGAAGTGGCCAAGCTCCCCCTGAGTTCATGCTGAATATTCAAACATATTTTTCAATAAAGTACATGACTCTTCCTATCACCAAAGACTCATACTTACATCAATTATCCATCCAAGTGGATTTACATATGAGACTCAACTACCCAACCAAGTGGGTTTACAAATTTGACTCAGCTACCCAACCAAGTGGGTTTACAAAATTGACAAGTCCTTACATGAATGAATATTACAATTTTTACAACATGAGTCTCAACAAGGTCTTTTCATCAAACTACAAATATGACTTTTCATGACCAATACCAAGAAGACCTCAAGAGAGATCATATAACAGAACCATCATAGTGCCAACAATGCATTATACTCAGCAACGCTAATGCTCCCCCTAAATCTGTGCAACCAAGCACTCTTTCCAAAAGACTAAGGCTCCCCCTTAGTTTGTGCATCCTGAAAACTTCCACCAACAAATCATCAAGGCATCTTCATCAAAACAATAGAAACAGAATTATGAGAACTGGAACACCACCAGAGATACCAAACAGTATCAAAGATACCAAACAGCACTGCAACTGTGCTGAAAAGAGCTGACTCCAAGCAAAAATTGTCAGCAATCAGACATATGCGGTTTTCTGTGCAGGAACTAGCGTACATACGCGACTGTGTTTCAGTAAACCCGCGTATCCCAAGACATCTTCTAAATTTCAACCAGATCTGATTCTTTGTAAGGCAAAGACAGTGTTCAGCTTCTTTCTGAGACATTTGAATGCTTCCCTGGACTATAGATAGATAGAATAGTGTAGTTATGTCTTCAAGCGTCATCCAACGGTTGTAGCATCAGCACAATAGTAACCAAGCCTTCAGAATCTTTGCAGCATTAATACAATCTTTCCAAGAAAAATTCTCATATCAGAACAACATCTTCACATAGGTGTCAAGAAATCATCCATGTGGTCCAACATCACCATGATCTTTAACATGAAGTAACATATGTAGGCAAAAGATCTCTCAACCATAGTAACACATTCTGCATGATTTATTTCTGAATCAAATGACATCCAACTCATCCATGTGGGAGTACAAAAGATACTTATTAGCAACCAGGGCTCAAAAACTCATCATAATAAACCATGTACCAAGTCATCATCATTTAAGCATGAGTATCACAAAAACCAAAGAATAAGCAGTCATATTGCCAACAATGCAATCATTAGTATTCAACCTGCTGCTCCCCCTAAACCAGTGCTCTTCCTTAACTTGTGCAATCTGAAACACCTTCAACAGCAAACAATCTCTGCATGATCTGTCCTTCTCTCTGAATTATAAGATTTCAACGAATACTCTTCATCAACAAGAAAACAGGACTCAACCATAACCTTCAACATAGGAGACCAAGTATCATGTCATCATAATCATGAATATAACCAGAATAATGCTAACAGTGCAATCATCAGCAGTCAGACTGATGCTCCCCCTGGACCTCTGCTCCAGATCTTCAGTTATCAGATAAATTCTTTTATCATCAATGCATACGCGACTGTGTCTACTGAAACTCGCGTGTATACGCGACTTTTGTGAATATAACTCGCGTATGGAAAGTGTAATATAGAAAAATTCACACCTTCATCTCCTCTTGCAAATTTACCTTCTGTTCCTGTCTTTTCTTCACACCAGATGCATTGTCAGAAATACATATAACCAGAAAATCAAATCAACCATGAGAGTCATCATGCATAGCTCCCCCTGTGACAATACATTACTAAATCTCATAATGTATCTCACATCATTCCTGCAGTCAATCAGAGAAGTAAGCTTCAGAAGCGGATGACTGCAGTAGGGTCTGAATTCCCTACGTTTCTGATCGGTCCTCCTTCTTTTTCCAAATTTTCTTGAACTTTCTATTTGAGTGCTGGAAGTTATCCACTTTCCCAGATCTGTTCATCCTGCATTCTTTTTCTACATGTCCATACTTGTTACAAGCATAACATCTCAAGTGGTCAGAGAAATAAACATAAGATTCATAATGAGTATTTCTATTCTTCCTCCTTTTACAATCAGCTGCTTTATGTCCATACTTGTTACATGAAAAACAATATCCCTTGAAGCGACTAGAGTACCTTTCTGAGTAGAACCTGTTTGTTTGTGGCTGAATTGGTCTGCTTCTGCAATTTGCTGCAACATGCCCATAATTATGACATTTAAAACATTCAATTTTCTTGAGTGAATTCCTTTGAGAATTCATGATTGTTGGTTGATATTTTGTCTCTTTCAACACTTCAGGTTTTGCTTTGACATCCTCTGAATTTTTTGCACTTCCTTGTGAGTTAGATTCTCCTTTGAGAGTTTCATGGAAACCAAGACCATGTTTGATAGCAGGAGACCTTTGATTACTCAGAATATTGTCCAAAATATTAGTACTATCATGAAACCTCAAAAGTTTAACCTTTTCTTCTAATTTACCTTTGAGAATGTTTACCTCAACCTCTAAGGCTTGACATTGCTTTGTCATGCTTTCTTCTTTCCTTCTTCCATCTTCTACTTGATCCTTCATATTTAGGATCTCTTCTTTCAGCCAATTTTCGTTTTCTTCACATGTTTGTTCCAGCTCTTCATTCTTCTTATTTGATTTTTCTAGATCTTCTTTGAGAGAGATGATTTCTGCTTCAAGGCCTTCCTTTTCAAGTGATTGTAGAGGTTCCTCATTTTTCTTACTTGATGCTTCAAGATCTGCTTTTAGAGAGATGATTTCTGCTTCAAGTTTTTCCCCTTGATTGGTTGCATAAGCGTACAACCCTTGATACTTGTCTATCTGTCCATTTAGTGTTTCTATCTTTTCATTCATCCTAGAGATCACATCTTTGTAGATAGATTCCTTTCTTTCAAATTGATGCCAATAACTTTCATCATTTGCTTCTAGATTTTTAGATGATTTCTGCTGATCTTCAATCTTGACAGCTTCTTCTAGATCCATACTGTTACCTTCTCTATCTTTGCCTTTGTTTGCACAAAGAAGATTATAAGGACCGCAATCACTATCTGATTCATCTTCTTCAATTTCTGCTAAACCTGTTTTTTGAGCTATCTTCTTGTTTCGAGTAGCCTTCTTCTTTTGCTTCTTTGCAATGAGCACCTTCAGATCTTGGTCAGAATCTTCTTCATCTTCACTGGACACTTCATCATCATCTTCTTTTGCATAATAACTCTTTCTCTTTTCAAATTGTTTCCCTTTACCATGTTTTTCTCTATAAGGACATTTAGCGGCATAGTGACCAACTTTTCCACACTCAAAACATTTGAAGGGAAGCTTACCTTTGAATCTTCCAGTACCTAGTTGGAGCTTTCTCACGAAATTCGCTTCTTCTTCATCGGATATATAGCTGGATTCTTTGACAACTTCCTTTTCTTTTCCTCTTGTAGATGCTTTAAAAGCAACTTCTCTTATTTGAGAAGGACCTCCTTGTCTCATTTCAAAAGCAGTCAGAATACCATGTAATTGAACAATAGTAAGAGTTTGCAGATCTTGCCTTTCTTCAATAGCTGAAACTTTAGAGTCAAATTTCGAATTCAAGGATCTTAAGACCTTTTCCACCAGAGTAGTATCAGTTATGGTTTCACCCAAATTTCTCATTCGATTTACAATATCATCCAGACGAAGAAAGAAACTGACAACACTCTCATCACTATGCATCTTCAAATTTTCATATTCAATTCTAAGAGTTTGGATTTTTTCACTTTTTACCTTTGTGTCTCCTTCATAGCTTAGAATGATTTTGTCCCATATTTCTTTTGCTGAATGTAGTTGCATTACTTTAGAAAATTCTGATTCAGACATGCTTCCTAACAAGACATTCACTGCTTTGGCATTGATTTCATACTTCTTCCTTTCTGCTGCATCAGTAGGAATACTTGCCGGGTATTGATAACCTTCTTGCACGATTGCCCATACATCTGCACCAAGACTTTGCAGATAAGCTTTTGTACGTACCTTCCAGAATATCAGATTGCTTCCATTGAATAGAGGTGGCTTTATAGACATCACTCCTTCTTGACTTCCCATTGCGACGGATCTCCTTCAAGCGATCAAGCTTCTACAGAAGGACCACGCTCTGATACCAATTGTTGGGAAAAATACTGAGAGGGGGGGGTGAATCAGTATTTACTGCATAATCAAATCTTTTTACTTTTTCATTCCTTAAAACCCATACGCTACTTTCCTTCAGTAAACTAGCGTATATACGCGTATCCCCTTTATGAAACTAGCGTATACATAGAGATTTAGATATGTCATTAAATCTTCACTTAAACCATTCCATCATTTATTCATCAGATATTCAATAAGCAGTAAACAGGTGCAGTAAGAACAGAATAAAGCATCACACAAAGCATCACACATGAACACCAGGATTTTTAGGTGGAAACCCAAATCGGGAGAAAACCACCGCTGCAGTTGCTCAGCCTTCAATATTTTATTATAGAAAAAACATCTTACAACATATGTGCTGGCGCAGACTTGACCAGCACGCAGGCACCCACCTGCGCTCGTTTACCAGCCTCTCCTGGAAGGGAGCTACGACCCCCTGACTCGTTTACCAGCCTCTCCTGGAAGGGAGCTACGACCCCCGATCTCGTTTACCAGCCTCTCCTGGAAGGGAGCTACAACCCCCTGACTGAAGGCTACAACCTTCAGCACCACCTTGGACCACGTTTCATCAATTTTCACACTGGATCCAACAACTTCAATAGAACAACACTTGCAGGCCACGTTTCATCATATTTTCAGACTGGACCCTTTCCATACTTTTAAGCACGGACATACATCACCAACAAATACATATCAACACAGATCAGATAGCAGAAACACAGCAGAACAGATCAGATATTTCATACCCCTTGCTTCAGCAAACCCTAGTTTGCATACGCGCTTTTACTTCACTGATATCGCGTATATACGCGCTTCCGTCCACACAAACCAGCGTATACCTCAGTGTATATTTTATTGCGCATACGCGCTTTCTCTTCGCTGAAGCCGCGTATATACGCGCTTCCTCCACGGCGAAGTAGCGTATAGATCTTCAATCATTATGGAGCAGCATACTTCTTCAGATCAGATATTCAGTTCAAATTCAACCCTTTACTTCAGACAGATGTTCGCCTAGATGTTCACATCATCACAGATCTAAGCCTTCCATAATCAGATCTAGCAAATACAAATGCATTTCAGATCTAGATCCCCTTCTTCATCATTGGTGCATCATACATTCAGATTTATCTTCAAGTGTAACCCTTTCCATTCAGATCTACTTCAGAGAGAAGTATTCATTCAAGCTCAGACATCTTGCACCCACACTCATCATTTGCACAATGAATTTCTTCTCCTTATATATGTTTACCCTTTGTCAATACCATGAGCCCCTTTTTCAATACCATGGGCCAAAGCAATACCATGAGCCCAAAACAACCTGGACGGGGTCAATTAGGCGGATTATTACCCAATACAATGGGTCAATACCATGGTGGTTATCCTTGGTTTTGCACTTTTTGAGCGCTTTACCCCATACGCGACTTGGCACGTTATTTTCCGCGTGCATACGCGACTTCACCTAGGAATATCCGCGTATACAAAGAGACATACTCTTTTTCATCATAAAATTAGCACATGCTGAATTCCTTTCTTTATTGCCTTCTGTTCATACTGTAGATACATCAGATTTCCTTCATCAAGGACATATTCTATCAAGCACAACTTCATCAAGTAAGTTGTCATCATCTTCATCAAGAGGGTTGCCTTTCAAGTACAACACATCATATCATCAACAAACATCATATCACTTCAGATTTACATCATTTAACAAGTCCATCACGACAAGCATAACTTCATCAGGTGGTTTGTCATCAAGGACAACACATGTCAACAGTCGCATGTCTTCATCTTCATTCAGTGGGTTGCCATCAAGGACAACACTCTGCATCATATTTCCAACAATTATTATTTGTATTGAAAAAAAATTATTTTCACTACGTTGATGTTGTATCTTTACTACTGTGATTAATGAGAAAACTCATGCTTTCTTCATAATCATGTTCTTAGTATTCTCAACGTTAGCTTCTGGAAGCTTTGGGCCTGGTCGCTAGGAGGCTTGTTGTTTCTTTTGTACCATAATAATTTCTTTCATTTTTGCAATAATTAATTACTCTATCTTGTCATTTTGATTATTGTGTGATGTTAGAATTCACTTGCATATTTTACCTCTACCATTTGAGATAAATCTTAGATGTTGTTACTCTTACAATTGGATATTATTCTTTAATGAAAATTTCAGACTAGTTCAAGCATTACATTTGATTTTTGTTCCTTTCGAGCGATATTATCATAGATATCCGATGATTGATTACTGTTATTCTTAATTAAAGGATTGAATAGTTTATTGCTATTCATTCACTGTAATTTATCGTTTCAATAGATAAATTGTTATTAGTACCAGGAAATAATTCTTCAAGTGTGATTCCTTCAATTCATGCATTTGGATTTAGTTTCTTTACAAATCAATTGAGAGTAGATCAAGATTTAAGGTTTAGAAATGCTTTAAGGATTGATTTTGAATTACTCCAGATTTAAATTTGATAATTAGAGATTAGTTATTGCAATGATTTAGAATCATTTATTCCTAAATAGCCATTGATCTCACTTTGTGACAGCAAAAAATTTGAATTCAGGCCCCCTAAGGAGAGCTGGTCTCTAATGGAGCTCTGTCAGCATTTTCTCTCGGAGCAACTCAGTTCGTTTCACGTAGTTCTCCTCAACTCTTCTATAATTTTATTTATCAATTTCTGGGAAATTGACAAATAAATATATTAAACAACCTTGGGATATTTTAAATATATATAAAACCTTATAACTCCGCAATATCTCCAATATAGAATCGGCACCAACTTTGGGAATTAATTATATTAAGGTCGACAACCAACAAACATCCTCGCTTGAGACCTTATGACAAAGGTTAAATACTTTGGGGCTTATGTGAATAACCCAACTACATCACCAATAGAACACTTAATGTACTTTAGGCCCTGGGCCCACACCTTGGCTTATCTTCTGAGCATATCCGAGAGCGATCCTTTTTCGATCGCCAGCCTCAAAATCGAGCAGCGTATGTGGATATCGCACTGCCTCCTCAGTCGATGGTTAACGCGTGATGACAGAAGTTTTGGAAACCCGCCTTATGCCACATGTCTTCCAACAAATGTGATCGCTCCAAATTCCTGAATACTGCTCATCCCACGAAGGTGGTGAGGTCAAAACCACTTCCAGCCTTTGAACAGTCATTGAATGTGGGATTAATGCCTTCCTTTCTATGCTCTCCCGTTCACTAACTCAGGGTCTGACCTCAGTTCAGGATTTAAATTAACAACAAGACATTTATTTCTCTTATAAGCAGAGTCTTCACTACCTCGGAAAAGAGTTCGACGACCACAATAACACACAGACCTCTTCTACGAGTGGGATTTAATTCAACAGAGCTTGTTCGGCCAATTCAAGAGAAAAAAATGGACAAAGGGATGTGGAGATTATACAACCACTCTATTCAACAAATTTACACAGGATGGTGTTCAATCACCTCTCAATTAAACAAATTCTCGCACAAAGATCAATCTAAGACAATTTGATAATCAACGAGCACTGAAATTTATTCAACTGGAAGCAATTGCTTAACACACAAGTTCACTGCAGAAATATCCTCCCCTCAATACATCCGGGGGATACAATTTATATGCATTACAATGTGTCCCTTCAGTTCCTTGGTGAGGACCATTTATCTTCTAACAAAACTTAATTACATTATTCGAATAACTGATCATGACAGATGGACTGAACTAAACTATTCAACTTCTATTGACTCTAACTAATCTAAATGAAACAAGCAACTAAGGTATTGACACCTTGCTGTTACAATTCAAATGATTTGGATCCCTCCTAGCCAAAACATATGGACAAAACCTCTTACATTGCTGGCTAGTGTCTAATGCCCCTGCATCAGACTCCCGAGGGAAATTTTCTTCATGGACTCCTGTCCATGAGCTCGTCCACTGATCTGCCTATCTTCTACAACATTCGTTCAGTCATCCAAGTGCCATCTTCCTTTAGCTGGTCCTTCCATTTGACGAAGTACTGAAACTACTCTTGTCCTTTGGTCTTCCTAAACAATCTTTTGTCCAATATCTTATCTAGTTGCAATGGTTGTGCTGGAGGTAGCTGCTTTTCCCACTCAATCCATTCCTTGTCTACTGGTCCCTCTTCTGCACCATCCTCTCCATACTTGTAAAAATCTACAACATTAAAAATGGGAGATATTCCAACATCAGGAGGCAATTCAATCTCATAAGCATTAGCAGAAAACATTCTAAGTATCTTGCATGGCCCAATCTTTTTGAACTTTAGTTTGTTATACTGTGTCTTTGGGAATCTCTCCTTTCTCAAGTGCGCCAAAACCAGATCTCCTACTTCAAAATGGACTTCTCTTCTGCTCAAGTTTGCTCTGCCTTTGTATTTGATGTTTTTTCCTTGTAGCTTCTGTTTCACTTGTTCATGTATGGCTTGGATTTTTGAAGCAAATTCCTCACCATGAACACTTCTCATTTCGGCCTTTCCCAGATTTCTTAACTCTGATATTCCTCTAGGGTGCATTCCATAGACAATATGGAATGGACTCTGCCCTGTGCTTCTGTTTGGTGAGTCTTTATATGCATATTCTTCCTAGGGAAAAATATGATCCCACTACTTGGGGTGCTCTTCCGCAAGACTTCTCAACAAATTTCCTAGGCTCCTATTGACTACCTCAGTTTGTCCATCAGTCTAAGGATGATAAGTTGAGCTAAAACTTAGTTTGGTACCAAGTTTGATCCACAGTGTCCTCCAAAAATGGCCCACAAACCTGGTGTCTCTGTCTGAAACAATACTCTTGGGCAACCCATGCAACCTAACAAATTCTTTGAAAAACAAGTTAGCAACATGGGTGGCATCACTAGTTTTATAACATGGAATAAAATGTGCCATCTTGGAGAATCTGTCCACTACAACGAAGACTGCATCATTCCCTCTTTGAGTCTTGGGAAACCCTAGAACAAAATCCATACTCACCATGTCCTAAGGCCTATCTGGAATAGGCAAGGGAGTGTACAATCCTGCATTCTGGCTCCTTCCTTTGGCATATTGATAGATTTTTCAATTTTTCATGAATTTTTCCACTTCTGCTCTCATATTGGGCCAGTAATAGAAGTGACTCAGCTCCTCATAATTTTTTTCAGTACCAAATTTTCCAGCAAGTCCACCACTATGATTCTCTTTGATCAAATTTTCTCTCATGGAACATTTTGGTACACACAATTGGTTTCTTCTGAATAGTAAGTCCTCCTGCAAGAAATAATCCAGCCACTGGCTTCTATCTATTAGAATAGGGTTACAACATGCCTCAAATGCTTCCTTAAAATCTGAATCTATTTTATATAGTTCTTTGAGAAATTCAAATCCTACAACTTCAAAATTGGTTTCTTGAACAAGCACGTGCCTCCTACTCAAAGCATCAGCTACTTTATTTTCCTGACCACTTATATGTTTCAAAATAAAGTTAAAACCTTGGAGATACTCAACCCATTTGGCATGCTTATGATTCAACTTGGGCTGCTGTACAATGTACTACAAAGCATGATTGTCAGAGTATCATACAAATTCTTTGGACATCAAATAATGCCTCCCCTTTTTCAATGTCTGAACAACTGCATAGAATTCCTTCTCATAAGAGTAATACTTCCTTCTGGTGTCATTCAGATTTTCACTGAAATAGGCTATAGACCTATCATCCTGACTCAACACAGCTCCAATGGCTTCTCCACTGGCATCACACTTCACTTGAAATGATTTAGTAAAATCAGGCAGAATCAACACAGGCTTTTCAGTTATCTTTTGATTCAAAAGTTTAAAGCTTCTTTCTACTTCAGCAGTCCATTTAAATGGTTTTTTACTCTTTTTTATTGTCTCAATGATGGGTGCATTAATCTTACTTAAGTTTCTTATAAATTTCCTGTAAAAACTGGCAAGTCTATGGAAACTTCTTACTTCAAAAACATTTCTGGGTGAAGGCCATTCCACAATTGCCTTAACCTTTTATGGGTCCATCTTCAATCCTTCTACAGAAAAAACAAAGACAAAATACACCAACTCTTCCTTCATGAATGAGAATTTCTTTAAGTTTATCAGCAGTTTCTCTTGGTGCAGCTTCTTTAAGACATAATTAAGATGCCTTAAATGTTCTTCTTTGGTTTTGCTGAAAACTAATATATCATCCAGATACACTATCACAAATTTACCAATGAATTCTTTCAATGCTTCATTCATAAGTCTCATGAAAGTGCTAGGTGCATTTGACAACCCAAAAGGCATTACCATCCATTCATACAGTCCTTCATTCATTTTAAAGGAAGTTTTCCACTCATCACCCTCTTTTATTCTAATCTGATGATATCCACTCTTCAAATCTATCTTTGAAAAATATTTAGCACCACTCAAACAATCCATTAAATCCTCAACTCTGGGAAAAGGGAATCTGTACCCGATTGTTATCTTATTGATTGCTCTAGAATCAATACACATCCTCCAGCCTCCATGTTTCTTTGGGTTCAATACTGTTGGTACTACACTTGGACTCAAAATTTCTCTGATCAGTCCCTTGTCCACCAATTCCTGTACTTGTCTCCTGATTTCCTCATTTTCTATGGGAGTCATTCTATAGGCTGCCTTATTTGGCAGATTTGAACTAGGGATAAAATCTATTTGATGGCTAATATTCCTCACAAGTGGTAGCTCATTAGGTAAATCATTCACAACAATGTCACAATAACTGTCTAACATCTCTTGGATTTCTACTGGCAAATCAGAAATCTTTGTAGAAGTAAGAACTACCTTAGGCTTGCAAACTAAAGAAAATCTTACCTCTTCTTCTTCAATCTCCTATATATATTCCTTCCCGCTCAGCAACAAGGTCTTTGGATCAACCACTCTGCTTGATGGCTCTCCTTCTTCCATGGGTATCAATGTATGATATACCCCGTCCTTGAAGAACTTGTAAGTGTTCTTATTGCCATCATGCACTGCTGCTCTATCAAACTGCTAAGGTCTACCCAGCAGTATGTGACACACATCCATGGGCATCCCATCACACAGGACCTTATCTTTGTAGTTTCCCATTTACAGCTCTATCTCACACTATTCTTTTACAATCATCTGGTGCCCTTTATGTAGCCAGGACACCATGTAGGGAGTTGGATGCTCCCTTGTCTTCAGCTTCAACTTCTCTATCACCTCAGTGGAAACTAGATTGTATGTGCTGCCACTATTAATGACTAGCTAGCAGCATTTCCCTTGGACTTTGCATATGCTCCTAAACAAAGTCTTCCTTTGTGCAGGCTCAGTGACCTCTTTGGTTTGTTTCAACAGGACCTTATTAACCACCAAGGACTCTCCCCTCTCTGGTAGAATTTCTTCTTCAATTGTTGCCTCTTCTCCAGCCTGGGCAACAATAGCATTTCTTGGACCAGCACCCACATTCTTTGGGCACTCATAGTGCTTGTGTCCCACTTTCTGACATCTATAGCACCTCAATTCTCTACCTCTGCCTCTGCCTCCTCTTCCTCTGTAAGAACCCCTTCTGTCTCTTACATCACCCTCTGTAGATGTATTCTGAGGTGAGCTACTCTTAGCTCCATCTCTAGGTGTAGTGGGCTTTCCTCTACCACCCTGACTTCCCTTTCCATGAAAAGTACCTCTCTCTTTGGCAGACTGCTTCCTCAGGATTTTCTCCTCTTCTTTCAAGGCCATATGATAGGCCTCTTCAACTATCTTAGGAGACAGAAGGCTAATCTCATCTTGGATCTCCAACTTGAGACCATTCACATATTTGGCAGTCTTCTCTGGTGTGTCTTGAAATTGCCCAGCCCTTATGCTTACTCTATAGAATTCTTCTGTGTATTCCTTTACTGTCAGCAGCCTCTGTCTCAGGTTTTGCATTTTCCTAAAAAATGTTAGCTGATAATCACTAAGAAAGAATTTACCTTTTAACTTAGCCATCATTCTGGTCCAGCTCTTGATAGGCTGCTTGCCAACTCTCCTCCTTTCTACTTGCACTCCATCCCACCAGAGTGTAGCATGTCCCTTCAACTTCGTTACTACAAACTTGACCTTCTTATCTTCGCTCATTTCTTCATAGTCAAAGCACTTGTTCATTTCATTAATCCAATCCACCAGCTCCTCTGAATTCAATCCTCCTGCAAAACTTGACACTTCAATCTTGGGCTTAACTGCAGACCCCAGAATAGTTCTGAGGAGCCTCATGTCAAGAGGAATCTCAACAATTTCTCTAGCTTCTTATGTTTCAATTTCATTGATGTCTTTAGGATATCTGGGTTGTCTTCGCTCTATGGCATCCATTCTGACTTGGACCTTCTGCAAGGTCTCCAACACTTCTGCATTGGCAACAGGTCTCCTTCTGCCAACACCTCTACCAACTCAGATTTTCATGTTAATTCTCTGCAAAAACAACTCAAAACACGCTCTGATACCACAATTGACAACAAAAAATTTAAATTTGGGCCCCCCTAAGGAGAGCTGGTCTCTAATGGAGCTCTGTCAGCATTTTTTCTCGAAGCAACTCAGTTCATTTCACGTAGTCCTCCTCAACTCTCCTATAATTTTATTTATCAATTTGTGGGAAATTGACAAATAAATATATTAAGCAACCTTGGGAAATTTTAAATATATATCAAACCTTATAACTCCGCAATATCTCCAATATAGAATCGGCACCAACTTCGGGAATTAATTATATTAAGGTCGATAACCAACAAGTATCCCCGCCTGAGACCTTATGACAAAGGTTAAATACTTCGGGGCTTATGTGAATAACCTGACTACATCACCAATACAACACTTAATGTACTTTAGGCCCTGGGCCCACACCTACACGACGTGGATTTAACAAATAAACTATCCGTACCTTGGCTTATCTTCCGAGCATATCTAAGAGCGATCCCCGTTTCATCGCCATCCTCTCAGTCGATGGTTAACGTGTGATGAGGGCAGTTTTGGAAACCCACCTTACGCCACGTGTCTTCCAACAAATGTGATCGCTCCAAATTCCTGAATACCACTCGTCCCGCGAAGCAAGTGTAATCAAAACCACTTCCAGCCTTTGAACAATGATTGACCGTGGGGTTAACGCCTTCCTTTCTATGCTCTCCCATTCACTAAATCAGGGTCTGACCTCGGTTCAGGATTTCAATTAACAACAAGACAGTCTATTTCTCTTATAAGTGGATTCTTCACTACCTTGGAACAGAGTTCGACGACCACAATCATACACAGACCTCTTCTACGAGTGGGATTTAATTCAACAGAGCTTGTTCGGCCAATTCAAGAGAAAACAATGGAAAGAGGGAATTGGAGATTATACAACCACTCTATTCAACAAATTTACACTGGATGGTGTTCAATCACCTCTCAATTAAACAAATTCTCGCACAAAGATAAATCCAAGACAATTTGATAATCAACGAGCACTGAAATTTATTCAGTCGAAATCAATTGCTTAACACATAAGTTCAATGCAGAAATCTCCTCCCCTCAATACATCCAGGGAATAAAATTTATATGCATTACAATGTGTCCCTTCGTTTCGTTGGTGAGGACCGTTTATCTTCTAACAAAACTTAATTACATTATTCGAATAACTGATCATGACAAATGGACTGAACTAAACTATTCGACTTGTATTGAATCTAACTAATCTAAATGAAATAGGAAGCTAAGGTATTGACACCTTGCTATTAAAATTCAAATGATTTGGATCCCTCCTAGCCACAACATGTGGAAAAAACCTCCTACATTGCTGGCTAGTGTCTAATGCCCCTACATCACTTTTCATAGATAGTGCCAACACCCTTGAAATAAACAAATGTATCTTTGGTTGATAATTAATGTAGGTATTAATATTGATTTTCATATTCATATTAATGCACCAATAGTGATGTGAAGTCATAATCCCAAGAGAAGAAATTTGGGCAGTGTCCATTGATATGGCATGTCTCATGGATCAGACCTAGCTATAGGGGGCCCACAGGACACAATAACAGGATGGATTAGTAGGATTGATACAGTCAGATATCATAGTGACATATGTCATATAATGGAGCATGGGCCAGAGTTGGCAGTAGTGCATATGGCACAGATGCATAGTCAGAAACAACAAAAAGTTTTTAGTAGACAATTCAGTAATTAGTTGCAGCCACAGATTCTAATGACAAATGCATTATATTGATTTAGTTTGGATGCTTTTTTAGTTTCAGGAGTTGAAGGAGAATACAACACTAGCGAAGTGTTACATGCAGAACATTCCAAAGGTACCATAATGGGATAGATTTAATTCCTCTCTTGTTAAGAGGGAGTGTTGAAAATGAAAACAAAAAATATTGAGAATTGGCACCCAAAGAGGCTTCAGATTTAATTTTCCCTCAATTAAATCATAAAATAAATTGTAATTTCATGTCATGACAACTTGGATTAGTTTATTGAGTCACAATGACTTAGTTATCTTAGGAAATTCAAGTTTAGGGTCAGAGAGGAGGCATGTAGAGTTCTCCCATGATTTCAGGGCATCCAATTATATGTATTTATGAGTTGTAATTAATAAACTCAAGTATTTGAGATAAAATCAATTTAACTAGTTCTAATTGAAGTATGGCCTAGTGATAGGTCCAATTAATTAAAAATGATTTAATTCACAAGTATTGATCAATCAATTAACTGATAATTTTCTATAGATAGTTTTTGTATGTTAGTTCTAAGGAAATCCCAGTTGAGATTGAGGTTAAATGGAAGATAAATATCAGTTGTATAATTAGAAAACTATATAGGTCATGCATGAGGTCATCATGCAGCCTTGAAGGAATTTCACAATCATTAATTGGGAATTTCCTAATTAATAGGAGCTTAATTAGCCCTGGAATGCGTAAATGAGGTTGGCCAGTGATAGGTAAGCAAAAGGTTAAATATTGGACCAAACTTGCTTAGATCTATGCCAGATTCGAGCAGGATCAGAATGAAATAGTCAACAGAGAGCAAAGGTTTCTCAAGAATGGAAATAAAAATCTATTGTTTCATGATATTGGATTTATTCAATATACATATAGCGAGGTTTTGAGCAGATTCTTTCCCCAGATACATCTTCTGTTGTGTAATTGATTATCTATTTCTCTTACTTGTTATGTGATTGTGCGATGGAATTTAGGTTCTGCAAATTTTTAGAAGGATTTAGTATTTTTATTTAGGACATTACAAGATCAGATGGAATCCCTTTGGATAATTTCTACAACATTTTCGTGTCACTGTGTTAGAATTATCCATTATAATAGACTATATATGTTCCTTCTACGATCAATTTTGGTTAAAATTTTGCATACATATGAAATAAATCAACCTTCATGTTGTGTTCAAATTAGTGTTCCTAAATTGAGGTCATAAATTATCAACCAGGGTCAGTAAACTACTGAAGTGTGGTGCACTATATGTGCCTAGGTATCTATTTCCCACTACGTTTTGTTTAGTGTTTTTATGATGTTTTTGGTTTTATGGTTTTATGTCAAGAAGGAAAAGAACTAAGTGTTGGTAAAGAGAAGTGGATGGTTACACTAAAACAAAGAAAACCCTACTCTAAAATGTGTATGACACTAAAGAACAGAAAATGCAAAGCTTGATAATGACTCCTAGTAAGGAAACAAATCACAAAATGAACTCAATAACTCATAGCATGAACTCATCTAATTCATTCATTAGGAATATGTTGGAATAGTTTGAGAAAAGAACAAGTTTAATACAAATGAGGTTCTCCTAAGGACACAATCATCTTACAATATTACAAAGAATCTCATCCATGGCTAGAGGTTTATTGGAACACAATTGAAAAGAGATTATTTGTAGCACAATAATATTTCTACTCTAAATTAACTTGTAATGCTAAGATTACTCCATTCTGCAGCTCAGCTTGCCACTAGTAAACCTCATCCAAAAGTTAGAGATTTTCTAAAATAGTTTTTGGAAAGAAAGGTTTAATTGTGAATTTGCAAAGGATTGCAGAATAATCAAGGCCTTAAACTGATATTACTAACTCATGTCCAGATGATGATGTATTAATAGAAAGTCAGAACAAAAGAAGTTTTGTAAATAACGAAGGCCATGGAATCTGATGTTAACAATTAATACTACTTAAAGAACAATGGATAACACTGAGAAAGCAATTGATCAAACTTGAAACACAGTAACCACAACTAAACTACAGTGCCATTAACCTAATTTGAAATATAGTGAACAAAGTTGAACTAGAATGCCACTAATCTAACTTGAAATGCAGTGAATTAAAACTGAACTAGAGTGCCATTATCAAACTTGAAATATAGTGACAAAATTAAACTAAAATGACATCTACCTCTGGAGTGCTACAACTAGACTAAAGATGCAACTAATCACTAAAATGTCTCAGCTTTGTCTTATTCGGAATTAGTAGTATTTTGGAATAGTTTGTAGAACAGGATTGGCTGCAACATGTTATTTAAATGAGCATGAAAGCATAAAACTCAACAAAACACAACAAAGCTCTAAAACACCACAGCTATGTCTCATCCGAAATTAGTGATATTTTGGAAGATTTTATAAGATCATGACTAGCTATAACAACTAATGTAATTGAGCATAAGAACGTAAAAATAACTCCTAAAATACTACAGTCACACCTCATTCGACATTAGTGATATTTTGGAAGAGTACGTAAGAACAAGACTAAACTATAGCATCTACTGCAAATGAATATAAAACTCAAAGTTCAGAAAGTCAATTAAACTAGGATTGAAACAAGGCTAAATTAATTATCTAAATTATATGAACAAAGCTCCTCGGGTAGCAGGGGCCCTCTACCACCGGAGTAGCATGCAAATCTACTTCAAGATTGACTCAGCTCATGCAATAAAGTGATTCTTCTTTCATTAAAGGAGAAATAATTCAAAATAGAGTATTTATGGTTCTCTGAGATCCAGGCAACAAAAAAAAAATATAACCAACAGTTTCTTGGTCTCCCGAGTCATACTTATAATGAAATTACATAACTACTCTTTAAGAAAACTGGGGATAAGTGTCTTTCCCACTTCTAATCAAATTAAAACTCTTATTAACAGTCTTGTGATTTACTGTGGACATTTGTAGAGTCTGTGTTTTGATAGGAAACTGCCTCTCTTCTACGTGCATAACCACTTTGATACGTTAACTCAGACTTTGTGGGGAGAAAGAGATGATGGGGAGGTGTTGTGGATTTCACCCATATGCCTTTTTATTTGCAGTGACACCTGGAACCTACATAAACATGAGGATGGTTGCAGAACAGACGACTGGCTACGGAATGCCTGTATTCTGTAGCCGAGTCTTAGTCAAAATTACTACACCAACAAAATCATGAAAACATAGCAAGTTAGCCATTATATAAATTCTTAAATCAATTTTAATTAATCCTATTGATCATTTAAGCCTGTAATTGATGAGGGTCAAAGAAAATGAAGCGGAATGTGGTGAGTGAGAAGAACATCTTTGGGGCTCAGCATACCCCCACTGCAAGGTTTTTGCATGTCCTCATGTAACTACTCCATGTACTCCGAGACGTCTGCTAGGACATCCAACCCTCTTCTTCTGCTTTGCCTGACAGTCAATGGTCTTCCGGGCTTCCTTATGACTAACTTGAATCTTAAATTTGTAAGTGCCCTGATTAGCTTTTTGTTTTTCTTCTTCACTTTTTCATTGGCCTTGTACAATTTCTCCATTTGTAGAGACAAAGTTGAATTCATATCACTTTTTAGTTTCACCTGCTCCCTCAAAATTTCATTCTCATTCTTGATATGCCTATTGAGTACTTCTATCTCATACTTATCTCTTCTTAGCACATCAATTTCAAATTTTGGTGGGCTAGGAGTTCTGTCTCTAGATTTTGAAGCTCTCCTCTCTAATGACTCAATATAATTGTAAACTTGTTGCTGTGCTGGGTCAATTTCTGGAGTTTCTTCATCCTCAATGTTTATGATCCCTATTTGTCTAACCTCTGTTTTCTTTAGTATACCTCTAAGTCTGTGTCTCTGTCTTGGTTGAGATGGCCCTTCACCTCTGTCTTTGGCATATTTTCTCTCTTTCTTAAGTTTCTTCTTTATTTGAGCCAATTTCTCAGAAATCATCTCTTCACTGTCCTCTTGAATTGATTTACCAGTTTCAACTTCAATAGCTTTGGAACTTTCCCTTCTCCTGCTTCTTCTTGTAGGTTTTCTTTCAGGTGGAGATTCTTTGGGTTCCTCAAAATGGTTCCTCACTAGAAATTCTTCCCAATTATCTCCCATTTTCCTCAAATGATGTTCAATTAAGATTTTGACTAAACCATGGTGATACAAAGTTGTTTCTAGAAATTGAACCCTTTTTTGAACGTTTGAGGCCATTCTTTTCAGACTATGAAGTAGGAAAAAGGGAAAATTAATTTCCTCATCTAAAAAATGCATCATTAACCGAATATGGTAGACATAGAGAGTACCAAATCTACCTTCACAAGTGATAATTTTTTGCAAAATGAGTAGCATGTTCCTCCACTTATTCTTTAATGCCGAGCCAGGAATACCCTTTTTGAAAATGGAAACATCCATACCTGGAGTCTTAAGCATTTTCTTCCATGCTTCATTATGGAATTCCCTATTTTTGAACCACATTTCTCCTTGCCTAGGTAATTATGTTGCCTCTGCAATAAAAGCCTCTATAACGGTGAATTTAATATCTCATATCTTGACCTCTGCTCCATTGAAGGACCTTGCAAATGTTTTAGTCACCTCTTTGTGAAAACCACAGAATTTCTCCAAGAATTGCAACCAACCGGCTTGTTGTAGCATTTCTTTGATTTGTGGATAGCCTTCCAAGTACTTGGCTCCAACCGCTTCAATCCTCACTATGAGACCCATTCTTCAAATTACTTCTCCTCTGCTCACAGTGAAAATGGCTGTTAAAGAGATGTTTCTTCCCCAAAGATGTTTCCTCCATTTTACAGAGTGGAATGGCTAAGTATTGGCTGCGGAAAGGAATGATATGGAGTGGTTTTGAAATGAGTATAATGCGGTGAGGTGGTTCATATGAGTTGAAAGTTAACACGGAAGAAAATACCGCAAAGATATTTCGTTAAGAAATTCAAAATCATCATTAAATACTTTGGCCTAATGACGTGACTGATCAAATCACTTCAGTACTTTAACCGTTAAGTTTTAAATGATAATCGGGTATGGCAAGATGGAAGGGTTTTTGTTCAAAGTTTTTATGACATGGTTGATAGGCATGATCAACATGACTAATTAAAATAACCTTTTTGAATCATATATGAATTAACTATGCTAAAAATTTCATGATTTGTCACCATAATAATTTCATACCTTTGCCTTTCCTTTGATTTTCTTTGTGGTTTCGATATACCTTGTTCTCAATCATTGATCTTCAGTTCCTCATAAATTATTTGATTTTTCTTGTTGTCTTGGATATGCAGGATCAATTTGTTGCTCAATCAGGTGATTACTGGATAGTGCCTTCAGGATCTCTGGCTGCAGAATGTCTGTCTGGCTGCAGAATGTCTGTCTAGCTGCAGAATGTCTGACTGATTGTAGAATGTACCTGTAGAAGCCTTGAAATGGAATGGTTTTAAGCATGAATGGAATGTTGGAATGTTGTATGAAATGAGTTAAAAATGGATAATGAAATATTGTGCAATGGAGTATGGGTGAAGTGAATAATGGAATGAAAACAGATCACAATTATGAAGTGGAGTGAAAAAGTGACTGGCAGCTTCTGACCTGTATTAATCAATTGCAGAAAGAAATCAATTCTTAAAACTCTGAGATGGAAATGAGGTGGACCATGGAATGAAATGAATGAAGTACGGATGAATGAAATGAAATGGAGTATGGAAGAATGGAATGAAATGGATCATAAGTGGGATGTGAATCACTTATGATTTTATGATAGCTGCTTGCAAAGAGAAAAACAAACTTGAAAAGATAAAGTGTCAGAAATATTCTGATTTTCACTCTATCTTTTCTGTATAAACATGCTAATCAGAGATTAGTTTTCATGTTTATACTTTATTTTTTGCTATTTTTTTATTTTTTTTAATATCTGACTTCAGAAAATTCAATTAAGTTGATGAAGAAGAAATATTCTTCTTCATTAACTTCACATCACTGTTTTCCTATAACTTCTTGACAAATTCTTCTCGTGAGAGTGGCTTATGATACAGCTTCAATCTATGACCATTCACAAGAAAATTGACCTTCTCTTCATCTATTGTCCTGATTTTTATTGCTCCATTATAAAAAATTCTTATAATTTCATATGGCCGAAGCCAATGTGTTTGGAATTTATCTTGAAAATCCTTGAACTTTGAATCAAACAAGAGAGCCCAGTCACCTTCTTTGAACTTCTTTTCCTTGATGTACTTGTTATGCCATCTAGTCCTTTGCTGTTGGACTATACTTGTTTTCTGAACTGCATCTTGTCTGATCTCATCCAATTCATTAATCTGCTCCAATCTGTGCTTTTGTGCCTCTGTTAGATCAAGCCCTATCTAAACTGCCATTTTGAAAGTTTGAATCTGGAACTCTATGGGAAACAAAACTTTCTTTCCATAAAAAAGTTCATAAGGAGTATGACATGTTGTGCTTCTCCATGTAGTTCTATAGGCCCACAAGGCTTCAGGAAGCCTATCTGCCCAATCTATTCTATGCAAATGAACAGTCTTTGTTAGGATCCCTTCAATGACCTTATTAGTAGATTCCACTTGACCATTTGCTTGTGGATGATAGGGAGTAGATTTTCTGTGTCTGATTTTGTACCTCTCCATCATTTGTTCCACTAGCTTTGATGTAAATTGAGCTCCTTGATATGTAACAATTTCCCTTGGGACACCAAAACGAGTAAAAATATCCTCAAAAAGAAAATTAACTACAGATGCTTCAGTAGCAGAAAGTAATGGCTTGGCCTCTACCCATTTAGTAACATAATCAATGCAAACTAATATATATTTCTTTTGTCTTGATGGAGGACTAATAGGTCCTACAAAATCCAAAGCCCATTTTTCAAAAGGTTCAATATGTACCTGAGGTTGTAATGGCATCTCACCCGAAGGAGAAGGTTTCCCTACCCTTTGGCAACTGTCACACCTTTTGACATACTCTTTAGCATCTTTAAACAAGGATGGCCAATAATATCCTAAATTAAGGATCTTATAGGCTGTCCTCTTATCAGCAAAGTGTCCACCACAAGGTTCATCATGACATGCTTTGAGAATCTCGGGCATCTCATCTTCACGAACACATCTCCTAATGATCAAATCTGGACCTGTCTTGTACAACTCATTAACAACCCATGAATATTTTGCACTGTCATAAATGATTTTTCTTTTATCCCTTGCATTCATTATTGAAGGAAATTTTCCTGAAACTAAATAATTAGCAATGTCAGCAAACCAAGGAGTTTGAGTAGAAATTGAAAAAAGATATTCATCAGGAAATTGATCTTCAACTGGAGTGTCATCTTTGATGTTTTGGAGTCTAGATAGGAAATCAGCTACTGTGTTTTGTTTTCCAGGCCTATCTAGAATGGTAATGTTGAATTCCTGTAAAAGCAATAACCATCTTATGACTCTGCCATTAGTAATTGATTTGTTCATTAGATATCTAATTGCAGAGTGATCTGTGTGAACAAAAGTTTCATAGCCTGTTATATAGTGTCTGAATTTGTTTATGGCATGAACAACAGCTAAAAACTCTTTTTCAATTACAGTATAGTTTAACTCTGAAGGAGTCAAATTTTTACTGGTATAGTAGATGGCATAAGGAATCAGGTCTTTTTGTCCCAATACTGCTCCTAGAGCTGTATCTGAGGCATCTGTTGAAATATGAAAAGGTAGCTTCCAGTTAGGTCCCCTTAAAATAGGTGCTTTAGAGATTTTTGTTTTCAGGGTCTCAAAGGCTAACTGGCAATCAGAATTCCACTTGAATTCACAGTCTTTGGTAAGTAATTTGAAAAGTGGAGATGCTATCTTGGTGAAGTTTTCTATAAACCTTCGATAATATCCTGTAAATCCAAGAAAACTCCTAACATCTTTTTGACAACTTGGAATAGATAAGTTAGAGATGACTTCAACTTTTGACTCATCAACTCTAATCCCATCCCCTGAAATGTGATGTCCCAAAATAATTCCTTCAGTAAACATCATAAAACACTTTTCATGACTAAGTGAAAGATTTGCTTCTTTACATATTTTTAAGACTTTTTCCAAGTTTGCTAAGGCTTCTTCAAATGTGTTTCCATAAACTGTGAAATCATCCATATACACCTCTACACAATCATGTATTATATCTGAAAAAATTCCTAATACTGCCCTTTGAAATGTTGCAGGTGCATTGCATAATCCAAATGGAAATACTCGGTAAGCATAGGTACCCCAAGGACAGGTAAATGTGGTTTTGTCTTGATCCTCAAGTGCTACTTGAATTTGATTATAACCACTAAAACCATCTAGAAATGAGAAGTACTTTTTGCCAGCTAAGGTATCTAACACCTGATCTATGAAAGGTAGGGGAAAATGATCTTTAAGAGTAGCTTTGTTTAATTCTCGGTAGTCAATACATACCCTCCATTTACCATTTTTCTTTGGCAAAATTACCAAAGGAGAAACCCACTGACTATCTGAAATAGGATAGATAAAGTTGACATTCAACAATTTCTGCAATTCTTCTTTAACAATCTCCCTAAGATTTGGATTCATCCTTCTTTGAGGTTGTCTGATTGGTTTACAATTTTCCTCTATGTAGATGTGATGAGTGCAAGTCTTGGGGCTTATCCCTTTCATATCAGTGTACTCCCATGCATATGCAGAAGAATGTCTCTGTAATATCTTGACTAGCTCTTCTTGTTGAGATTTCTCTAGGTTCTTGTTTATGTTTAAAGTTTTGCTTGGAAATATCTCAATTGTAGAGCTGCCAAATTTATCCATGGAATAGAGAGACATATGCCTTGATGAAAAAAACTCAATGTTGGATTCTTCTTGAAATTGTTCATGTTTATATTCCAAAGAGGATTCAAAATTTTCCAAGGTATTCAGAATCTGGCTATCTTCACTAATTTCTGAAATTGTGAAGAGAGGTTGTAAGTCTTCTTCATCCTCTATCCATTGAGTATCATCTAATTCCGTAATTGTTTTTGCTGGAGGATACAAGGTAAATTTCTTGGTTGAACTACCATCAGAGATGTACATATCACCGAATCTACAACTAATGAAAGCATCAGCTGTAGCTAACCAAGGTCTTCCTAATATAATAGGATGCCCTCCTAGATTATTCTTAGGAGTTAGGATCATAAAATCCACAAGATACTCCCAAGAATCTAGGGACACTGGAATGTCTTCTATTACCCCATCAGGTTTGATCACAGATCTGTCTGCTAATTGTAATAATGTGGGTGTAAAAAGAAGATTAGGAAGTTTCATTTTATCCATGATTTGTCTACTCATGATATTGATTGTTGCTCCTAAATCAATGAGTTTGTTTTGGATCTCAATTCCATTGATGTGAATTTTGACAACTGGATTTCCTAGGTCTAGATACTTTGGAATAGCAATCTTACCCATCATGATATCTGCTATTTTTCCTGCCAGTTGAATTTTCTTTGTCTCTCTTATTCTTTTTCTTGTTTTCTTCATGCTCAACTCCTTTATTGTCTTTGCTAAGATTGGAATTTCTTTGATGGCTTGCAATAATGGGATCTTAATACAAACATTTCTCAGCTCATCTAGGAAATCATAATTAGGCATCATAATTTGTTTTTCTACACCCCTATCAATTTGTAATCTTTCTGGGAAGGGAGGTGTATAAGTGGATGTTGATGGATGCTCTAATATAGGAGTTGAAATTATTGGTTCTTTTTGTTTTGATTTTTCAATGTTTGAGTCTTGGAAAGTTGTGTTCTCTTCAAGACTTTTTTTTACCCATAGAGAATCCTCCTCGGAATTGTCTTTCTCTTGTATGATTAGGGAAGGTTTCCTTTTTTCAAGTATTCTTCCATACCTAAGTTGAACATCACTAAGGTCTAAAGGAGTGATCAAATAAGTTGGGAACTATTGGCCTTCTATCGTGTATGTGTTATGAGGATTTTTATTGTTGGGGTTTGGTATGGGTTGGGCAGGAAACTGATTTGTTTTCTGAGGAAATGGTAATGGAAGTGGTTGATTTTGATGTTGTGGATTTTGAGGATTTTGCTGAAAATTTTGTTGAGGAGGGAAATGTAGATATGGCGGATAGGATGGTGGATATTGGTAATACTGAGAGTATCTTCCATAGGGATTTTGTGCTCCTTGCGCCCAAGTTTGTGATTGATTTTGAAATTGGGGCCAAGGTTGCTGCCAAGAATTCCAATTTGGTGGAGGTTGATTGTACATCTGATCATGGAATCCTTGTGTTTGAGGTCCTTGCCAAGGCCTTCTAGAGACAAAATTGAGAGATTCTGTGGAACTTGAAGGAGTATCTTCTTGAAATACAGCTTTAAGACCATGAAGTGAAGGAAAACTCTTGGTCTCATGTTTTTCTGAACAAATTACACAAGTCTCCACAACTTTGGCATCCATAGGGCACTCTCTCAAGGCTTGCTTCTTTCTACATTTGGGACAAAAGATTTCTAAGGCATCAGATTCAGCTTTTTGCTTGTTTTGTAACTTAAGGGTGTCTATTTGTTCACTAAGACTCCCCAAGATATCAGATTTGAACTCATCAAGCATATGTCCTATTTCTGCCCTACTTACTGTCCCAGAAGTAGACTTACTTGCCCTTGCAAGAGCAGGGTCTCTTGGGCCTTTTACAGTTTTAGATTTCCCTCTTGAAAGGTTGATACATAATTCAGCTATTTCAGGTAATGTGAGTTGAGATATATCCCATTTTCCCATCATGTTAAGGATATTTAACCATTCATCCCTAATTGTCTTCAACAAGAGAGCTTTCAAAGTGTCTTGGTCTAGGTTTTCCATTTTTTCTCTTTTGATGTTGTAGTTAAATCTCTCCAACAAATCTTCCAGATTTTCATCCTCTTTCTGTAGCATTTTAAACACTTCCTCCTTATGGTTGACTGGAATACAGTAATCCAAATACCTCTCTAGAAATGCTTGTTTCATGTCTTCCCATGTCCTAATAGAATTGTTGATCAAACTCATAAACCACTTCAATGCTGCTCCTTTCAATGTTGAAGGAAATAGTTTAAGTTTTTGAGCATCTTTTAAGTAGTCATAGGTTCTACAAAGCACTTCAAATTCGAATAAGAAGGTTTCAGGATCTTCAGTTTTAAGTCCATAGAAGTTTGGAAGGACAAAGGGTGAAATATTTTTCATGGTTGTATTGGTTTCTTCATCAATTATAAGGCATGCTTCCCATTTCTCTTCTGCCTCTTCCTCTGCCTCACGCTCCATGCACCTCTACCTCCTTCCTCCTCCTCCTGCTCTACCTCAATGTAGTGTGTTCTCCATTAAAACTCTCCTCCCCCTTCTTTTGCACATAGTTGACTCTTAATAGAAGTTGACAAGTTTATGTCCCTAACGGGAGTCTATGAATCTTCTTCTAAGACAGGCTCAGTGGGTAAAGTAGAAGGTCTTTCTAATGGAATATCTGATCTTAAGTTCTCTGGAAGTGTAGGATCACTAGAGGATGGAATGTGGGTTTGAGTTGGAGGTGTGCTGGCTCTAGGTCTTGGTGAAACAAGTGGTGTTCTAGGAATCAAGCTTCTGCTTCTTATGAATCTACCCCTTGAGTTTCTTTCTCTATGCATATCATTTTTTTTGGGTGGTAAGAAACAAGGCTAACTAGTTACACTTCCCCAGCAACGGCACCAAAATGTTGTGCTCAACTTAGTGTTCCTAAATTGAGGTCATAAATTATCAACCGGGGTCAGTAAACTACTGAAGTGTGGTGCACTATATGTGCCTAGTTATCTATTTCCCACTACGTTGTGTTTAGTGTTTTGATGATGTTTTTTGTTTTATGGTTTTATGTCCAGAAGGAAAATAACTAAGTGTTGGTAAAGAGAAGTGGATGGTTACACTAAAACAAAGCAAAACCTACTCTAAACTGTGTATGACACTAAAGAACAGAAAATGCAAAGCTTGATAATGACTCCTAGTAAGGAAACAAATCACAACATGAACTCAATAACTCATAGCATGAACTCATCCAATTCATTCATTAGGAATACGTTGGAATAGTTTGAGAAAAGAACAAGTTTAATACAAATGAGGTTCTCCTAAGGACACAATCATCTTACAATATTACAAAGAATCTCATCCATGGCTAGAGATTTATTGGAACACAATTGAAAAGAGATTATTTGTAGCACAATAAGATTTCTACTCTAAATTAACTTGTAATGCTAATATTACTCCATTTTGCAGCTCAGCTTGTCACTAGTAAACCTCATCCAAAAGTTAGAGATTTTCTAAAATAGTTTTTGGAAAGAAAGGTTTAATTGTGAATTTGCAAAGGATTGCAGAATAATCAAGGCCTTAAACTGATATTACTAACTCCTGTCCAGATGATGATGTATTGATAGAAAGTCAGAAAAAAAAAAAAAAAATTGTAAATAATGAAGGCCGTGGAATCTAATGGATAACACTGAGAATGCAATTGATCAAACTTGAAACACAGTAACTACAACTAAACTACAGTACCATTAACCTAATTTGAAATATAGTGAACAAAGTTGAACTAGAATGCCACTAATCTAACTTGAAATGAAGTGAATTAAAACTGAACTAGAGTGCCATTATCAAACTTGAAATGTAGTGACAGAATTAAACTAAAATGACATCTACCTTTGGAGTGCTACAACTAGACTAAAGATGCAACTAATCACTAAAATGTCTTAGCTCTGTCTTATTTGGAATTAGTAGTATTTTGGAATAGTTTTTAGAACAAGACTAGCTGCAACATGTTATGTAAATGAGCATGAAAACATAAAACTCAACAAAACACAACAAAGCTCTAAAACACCACAGCTATGTCTCATCCGAAATTAGTGATATTTTGGAAGAGTTTATAAGATCATGACTAGCTGTAACAACTAATGTAATTGAGCATAAGAACGTAAAACTAACTCCTAAAATACTACAGTCACACCTCATTCGACATTAGTGATATTTTGGAAGAGTACATAAGAATGAGACTAAACTGTAGCATCTACTGCATATGAATATAAAATTCAAAGTTCAGAAAGTCAATTAAACTAGGATTGAAATGAGGCTAAATTACTTATCTAAATTATATGAACAAAGCTCCTCAGGTAGCAGGGGCCCTCTACCACCAGAGTAGCACGCAAATCTACTTCAAGATTGACTCAGCTCGTGCAATAAAGTGATGCTTCTTTCATTAAAGGAGAAATAATTCAAAACAGAGTATTTACGGTTCTCTGAGATCTAGGCAACAAAAAAAAAATCTAACCAACAGTTTCTCGGTCTCCCGAGTCATACTTATAATGAAATTACATAACTACTCTTTGAGAAAACTAGGGATAAGTGTCTTTCCCACTTCTAATCAAATTAAACTCTTATTAATAGTCTTCTGCTTTACTGCGGACATCTGTAGAGTTCGTGTTTTGATAGGAAACTGCCTCTCTTCTACGTGCATAACTGCTTTGATACTTTAACTCAGATTTTGTGGGGAGCAAGAGATGATGGGGAGGTGTTGCGGATTTCACCCATATGCTTTTTTCTTTGCAGTGACACCTGGAACCTACATAAACATGAGGATGGCTACAGAACAAACGACTGGCTACGGAATGCCTGTATTCTGTAGCCGAGTCTTAGTCAAAATTACTACACCAAAAAAATCATGAAAACATAGCAAGTTAGCCATTATATAAATTCCTAAAGAAATTTTAATTAATCCTACTGATCATTTAAGCTTGTAATTGATGAGGGTCAAAGAAAATGAAGTGGAATGTGGTGAGTGAGAAGAACATCTTTGGGGCTCAACACTTCATATGAAAAGAAAAATATACAGTCCATCCAAAACCCACATCATAATGTGTTTACAACTAAAAATATATGACACCCCTATTATTTATGGCCTTGAGAATCTTTATTGCATACCCCTGAGTTTCCTGGTTTAACCAAGTAGGTTTCCCTACCTAAAAATCATTGATTATGATTTGGTTGATTACATCCATATGATTGAGTCCAATTTTCGCCTTCCAACTATGGATGAAATTGAGTACCCATACCTCACACTTGTGCTACTAACCCCTGCATTAAGTGGGGGTGTGTGATGAGCATACATTGAATTGACACCTCCTCTAGTAGGAATAAGGCTATTGGGTAAACCCACATTTTGATAAGGAGGCACTTTAATATTTATGTGCTCTTGGAATCATGGTGTATTATGTGAAATATTTTCCAATGTGTTTGAAATAATCCTGGTTACATCAATTTTTCTTGCATCGTTTTCAATGATATCTGTAATCCCTTGTTCCTTTTCAAGAATTCATTTAACCTTTCTTGCTTCCTTTTCATGTCTTGCCATTTGTTTTTGTTTCTCCTTCTCTTGCCTTTATTTCTGTCTTTCAAACCTTTCATATGCTCAACATTATGCAGAAGAAATCCTTGTTGCCTTCTTCTCCTTGACTAGATCCTTATTTTTTTGTTTTAATTCTTGAATTTCAAATTTATTTTTTTTCAGACTCAACTAAGAGGTTTATATGGTCTTCTGAGGTGAGTAATTATGAACTTTCTCCCAAACGAATACTACCCATTGTTCCTCGATTTTTTTTCATTAACACTCTCTGTATTAGTAGCTTTAGGAACCGACCAAGTATCTTCTCCAACACCCCACCCCCCCACCCCCTCCCACACTTGCATGTCATTTCTTGGCACCTGCCTTTTAGTATCAGTGAAAATTGATTGAACTATATTTTTATCTTCATATAATGCCTCATTTTGTGCTTCATCTTCTTCCATTGATCTATTATCCACAAAAAAATTAACAATTTCAATGTTCAATTCAGCTAGTTGTGAAGGCATGTTCATGCTTTGTTCATTGGTTCTTGAGAAAAATGGGTGCTTCACTCAATGAACCTTTGACATAACCTTTGACCTATCACGTGCATTCATGGAAGATTAAGAAATACCCTTAATTTGACTACATATTGGAAAATAACTCTAAAAACTACATTATTTAACCCCCTACCAATATGAACCCAATACACCTTCCCAATTTGAAAAGCCCTACTTTCACTATATATTGTAGGTATCCATTTTTTCATTAGCATTTTTTATACCCTTTTATTTTTTTCATTAACTTTGAAATCCATTTTTATACCTACCAATACAAAAACTCTTTACCCCTTATATATCACCTAATATATTATGTCATTGTTTCCTCAACATTTATCCCCAAATATGAACCCACATGGTATGGTATTGCTTCTCCAGTGAAGCCCCCATGTTGAGACACTATGTTTTTTCAAATTAATCATGGATTTTTCCAGCAATCATGGTGGGGTTACTTGGCTTGGAAATGTAAATTGGTCATTTTCGATGTCATTAAGAATATCAACAATTTTTTTAGTCATAAATATTTTTTCCATTTTGTAGATGACTAAATACTTGTCCTAGATTTCTAAAAACAACATTCATGAATATTGTGAGTTTTAGAAATCTCACTACCTTCATAATCCTTAAGATAAATTTTCACTATTTCACTACTCTGCCATTCCCTGGATTAGCTTACCAATCCTAGAAGATCCCTCATTGACTCATGCCACTCATATTTGTCTCATTTTCACACCCATAACCTCAGTACTTTGTCTTTCCTACCCCTAACCATTCCACTTCCACCTAGGATTGCCAAACAACCTACCCTTTCCCATGTTCATCAAATGCCTCAAGCATTGATGTTCTCAAAACTAGCTATGTAGGCTCTTTAGATAAATCAAGTACATTGGATTTTGGATCTTCAATACATCAAATTGTCAAAAACTCTATTTTTCAGACTTCAAGACTGTAAGCCAAGATTTAGTCAAAATACCAAGTCAAAGAGATTTCCACTAGGTCACTAGGTTTTCATAGGTTGTAGGGTTAATCTTGGTGTTCTAAATCACATTTTTTCATATGCTAAAAGCTGAATTAAAAGGTAAAAATATCAGCACATGTTTGTCCAAGTCAGGTCAAGAAAATCATGCAAGGAAGACTTCCTTATCAATGAAAGAATTCTATAAAAGGACACTTGTCCATTTTGACATTTATGCATCAGTGTCAAGGTGGATACCAACAGAAATAAGGTAAGGTAAGAGGCATGTTTCTCATTAAAGGACACCCACAGCAAGGAAGGAGGAAGCAGCCCATGTTCAAGGAAAATCGGGGTTTCTAGGACTGATTAGACCAGCAATGTGCTAAACAAGGAGCCAATGCATAAAACCACAAGAATAGAGGCACACCAACACAAATAGGCATGAAATGAATATTTTTAGAAACTATAAATGAAGAAGGGAAAAAAGGTGAGGTGAACTGGACAGAAATTAATAAACTTAAAATGTCTATAGAGAACTTAGAAGACAACACTAATGATTCTTCTCTAACAACCCTAAAAACCTAAGGTTTTGGAAAGATGGGAAAATTTGGTGAAATGAAGATCAGGTGCCTCCATGATGACAACAAGAAGAGTTTTTGAATAGCTCTTGAAGGTGACCTCCATGATTTGCCAAAGTAAAAATGTCTCACTACCTCAAAGGGAAAGAATGCAAAGAGTATCAATGAGGGAGTTCAAGTTTTCAAGAGCAGTCAATTTCCCTAAAATGGTCAAAGGAATAAAAGCCTAGGGTTTAGTATCAAGATGAGAAATCAAGCTAATCATGAGGTTACTGTTATGTGACTAAAGTTGTCAAAATCCAAGAATGTCAGAAGGGACAAGGTTAGTATGAAATGGCACCTGCAAATCAAAAGTGGCTAAAGGGAAATGGCTTACATGGTTATGAAGAAAAAGCACTCGTTAGAGATAGGTTTATTATGCATCACCGCCTAGATCAGTAAGGAGGAAAGAAAACATGTTTTCATGTCATTCACACTCAAAAATGTCAAAAAAGGATAAAAACATGTTTTTAGTTTCTTAGTGCAAGAAAAAAGAGGTTTGAAAGTGCCAAGACCCTCAAGGTTAAAAAGGACATTTTTCATTTCTCCAGCAAGATACCACCAAAGGAAGAAGAGCTAATTTGAAAAATTTTCAAGTCACCTGCAATAAAAGGTCAAAAAGATATCATTCAAAGTGATAAAGTGATCAAAAAACTCAAAACATTAGCAAAAGTGGGTTTTCAGGTTTAATTTATTTTCCCTACAATGTATAAAGGACCTCTCTGCTATATTCATATCTTATTTTGCATTTGAAAGGAGTGAAGAGCCTTCAAGAGGAAATTTTCTACATTTAATTAAGAAATTTTGGGCGAGGTTACCGATGCTACGCTTTTGAGCCGGCATTGCGCTGTAATATCCCAAATGAGGGATTTTCTGCTCGATCGAGAACATCTTAAGATGTTCCATTTTTCCTTATTCAGTGAGATACTTCAAATCCATTTTAGAGATTGACTGATGGGGAATTTACAAGATATGACTCCTTCCAAAGAAGGGAGAAATCCTAAGGCTAGATGGCCCTTCTTAGACTCTACCTATGGATATGCAATATTCCACCTCAGAAATTTCTGCCACATGGTCCTTCAGGATGCGATATAAGGAATTTTTTGCATAAATAAGGCAAACCAACACTGAGATTCCCTAGAATATGTATAATAAATAGCACTAGATGGGTTATTCGGATCTCCCCAATCTAGGTCTCTATAATAACACTCAATGAAAGAGATTACAACAATATGCAAAACATAAATCTGGAAATCTGAAAATATCAATGCAAAATGAGAGGGTAAATAACACATCCATAATAATATTAATATATCAGCATGATTATACAAAAATATCATGAGGAATAAGACCCTCAAGCATTAGAACCAATCCTCCAATGAATATTCAATACAATGTCGGAGTAGCTGCAGCTACACAGAATGTCGGAAAACCATAACTGCACAGTCTATTTGAGAGATGTAGCTATTGAATAGATATAAATGATAATATGGCTGAAAGATACAAGAAAAAAAGCCCAAGAGAGGAAAATGGGCTCAATATAGGATTTCTAGCCAATCTCAGGGAGATTGTTAGAAATGCCAGACAAAATACAATAGTGACAAATAAATTGTCACCACAGCTGGAACCAATGAATATGAGGCTATGGCTGATATAAAATGTTGATGCCCTCCTCTGATAATGCCCTCAAGGAAAATGGTCCGATCCCCTTAATCTCAAAAGCACTCCTCCTGATGAGCACAAGAATCTCCCTCAACACTGCCCTCATGAAATAACGCAGTTTCTCCAAGTGACTGCACAGTGGGAGATGGTGAATGAGTGGCCTGATGCCACAGATTTGAAATCATCTCCAAGATCCCTCTCTACATCTCCTCCAATGAAGAAATCCATCCTCCACTGAAAAGGCAAGTAAAGAAGAACTCTATGAGTTCCTCTGCTGCTACCCCAGCTACACAACACCAACCTGCTATAGGAAAATGCTACAACTGAAAGAGTGAGCTTGGAAAAATGCCAAAATGAGGAAATTTAGCTCATATCCTCTCCTCCCATGAGGAAGAGGTGGGGGCTCCCCACCGATAACACCCCCAGTGCTAAAAAGCACTACAATCCTGCTAAACATCCCAGATATGCAAGTCCTTGGCCTCACCACGAAATTTTTGAATCAAACAATAATCCAAATGAGTTGCTCCTTCATTCTTATGAACTCACTTTCACCATAGGCCCCACAATTAGGGTTTTCATTCACTTTTGAATTCTTTCCCTCCAAAAGCTGCGTTGTCTTCTCAAGCAAGCTAACCCTCTAAGGCAGCACTATTGACTTGGTCAAAATGGCCAACTCAAGGTGATCCTCATCATGTTCACACCATGGGGTGTTTATTTCAGCTGCTTTATTATTTCTCCTTTCACACAAGGAGTGTTATTTTTTATCAAAAGGGGTTAAGTGGTCTCCTTACCCATTTTATTAAACAAAAATAAAAATATGCCACTATAATGTTCCATTTTAGCTTGAGGCTAAAATTGGGAACATTATAGTCCTCCCCTCCCACATGTTGCTTGTCCCCAAGCAACTGCATAGAGAGAACAAAATTTCTCCCCCTTCTTCTCTTATGGCCTCCTCATCATCAATCTCCACCACTACTCAAGATATGATGCAATAAAACTATCCTCTGATGTTTTCTCCCAAGTATGCAACCGAAATGGTGTACACCCAGAATGATGGAAGGTGTAGGTGGAATCCTCTTGCAGAACTATGGCCTCCTCAAGGTAGGAGTGATGACAAGAATTGGAAAATATAATCCCACTGATGATCTCCTCAACCATGCTATCATCCATATGAAAACCTTGCCCCCAGATTTGTGCCATGTAATGGGGTTGAATGGAGAGTTTTGATGCTTGTGCTTCTCATGATGGCCCTCTCTCCATATGCTGCTCATATGGGGCTTCTTTTGTCTTTGGGCTAGAAAAGTATGGCCTGCAAGAATGGCCCAAGCTACCCCATCAAGAAAATCATCCATGAAATGCCTCCTCAAATCCTCCAAGTGGTTTCTCCCACAAGAAGAGACAAGTAGAAATGTGGCAATCATGGTTTGCCCATGGTATCTCCTACAAGATAGACATATACAATAGGGATAATCATGCTCCCAATGGGCTGTACATATATAAGACTCTCCAAATAATTCTCCTCCATGAGTGTACAACATCAGAAATATACAAGGAACAATAGGCAGTAGAAACAAGTTGCCAAATGAAAACTGGAGAGTTATTCATAGTTCCACTCATGGAACTGCGCAGTGCCTCCTTGGCCTACCTCAAAATCAGAAATAACAAGTGCTATACTAGCCAATTTTTTGCTGCCACATCAACTCCTCATAATATGAGACATGAAATATACATTGGTGCCAAAGGTGCACACCGAGAAACATGTGGCTCCCCCCACAACCCATCATAAGAATAGCCAAAATCAAGGCTACAAGTAGCTACAAGTACATCCTCATGAAAAATACAAGAAGGAACAAGCCTCCATGATAAATCATGCTCCTCAATGAATGAAAATAAGTACAACACCAAACATGAAATTATACCTCCTCCATCATGCACTAGAGCTCTTGAGCTGAAATGGATCTACATGAATGATCTACCTCCCCCCACCCCTCCAATGAGTAAGGGAATGGTTGTGCCAACCTCACCAAAAGCAACCAGGCTCTGCATCTATCCATATGCTGATGTAGATCATGCTAAATTCCCTCCAAAGTGAACTCCCCTAGCAAGTCGAAGTATGCATCCAAGTGCATAGCTAGGAAGTCCTCATGTGTTGTATGCAAGAATTTCTCCTTGAAACTAGAAACTCTAGTCAAGAAGAGTCTTCCATGATGATAGATGATCATATCATCCACTAAGTATCTACCATCTCCATCAAGACCATCCAATAATCATGCATGCACCAAGATCCTGGGACCTCTCAACCAGAAGCTGAGTCCTCGAACATGGATCAATCCTCTACATAGATAGAGCTGGGATTTTGCAATGTGGTGCTCCATCATGCTGCTACCTGCTACCTTGACATCCCCTCATGTAAAATTCATCCTCAAATGTTGCTGCCTGCCATCATGCAGCGTCTCATGCTTAAATAAGATAAGGACCTCTGAAAATGAGCCTCCCATGAGAGGCTATCACCTCTAAAGAATCTCCCGATCCTGGGAAATGTAAGCATGAGTGGCCTCCATCTGCTCTAAACCATGAAAGAGTTCTTCCGTCAAAGGAAGTATCCTTTCCCACCAAATCCATGGAGCAACTATCCTATATCATGAAGATGCTACCCTCCATCCATGTAGCAACTCTATTTGCGCAATCAACTGATGAGAATGGGTGGTACTGAAAATGAGAGTGTACCCCTCCTCCTTGTGCTCATTCCCCAAAGTCACTACACTGTACTAGATTCCTCTAATGTCTCCACCCCTTTGGAATCCAATGAGTGGTGAACCCAAAAAAAACATGATGCCTCTCATCATCTTTAGATCATATGGCCTCCTATATGGAAAGCCACCAAGAAATGAGACATAAATATCTGAAAATAGACTGCATGTATGAGTGGACTGATTTGTCCCTTTCTCCTCTGTGCAGTGCAGTCTCTTTCCCTTGTGCAGAAAATTTCTGAATAGATAAGGGAGAATGCTCTTCATCCCTCCATGTTGATCCTCCTGCTCTTCTTTCTCCATCTCAAAATCCCCAACAAATGTTGCATATGACTCTGGAATTGTGTCTTGGTACCCACATGCAAAATACTTGGAACTCCTTGCAAAGACACAAGGGCTCCTCTAGTGGAAGCATTGGTTCCCTTTTTACCCCCATGTGGTGATGGATCTCCTCCAAAAGTGACAGCGCTGTTGGTTGCTTCCAATGCATGCAAAGTGTTTGTATTTATGCCACAATGAGTTTCACTAAGTTTTCCCATCAAACCCTTAGTGAAGGAATCACATGTTTTTGCATTTGCATGTCGATGAAAAATGAAACCCTTAAACAAACAATCATGAGCCATACCTTGAGTTGCAATGCTGCTCCTCCCATGGCCTCATCTCTTCCTCTACTCCCTTCCAAAGCAAGTGAACAAGGGACTGTGCTGTGGATTTGCATGTGTGGCTGAATGACCACAGCCTTCATGAAAATAGCTGGGATTTGTCTCATCAACAAACCCTTCTCAGAAAATTTCTTCAAAATTCCCTTTCATCAAGGTCTTCAATAATCTCCTAGAAAAGAAGAAGGGAAACCTTCTCTTCCTTCATTTCTCTTTCCTTGTCTCCTCTGTAAATCTCCTCTCCTTGGAAAGAGAAGCTCCTCTTCTGATAGAAATGGATCTTGGGCACAGGCTGAGCCAAGATCATGCTCTGATACCACTATAATATCCCAACTGAGGGATTTTCTGCTCTATCGGGAACATCTTAAGATGTTCCATTTTTCCTTCTTCAGTGAACTACGGCAAGTCCATTTTAGAGATTGAATGATGGGGCATTTACAGGATATCAATCCTTCCAAAGAAGGGAGAAATCTTGAGGCTAGCTAGCCCTTCTCAGACTCTGCCTATGGATATGCAATATTCCACCTCGGGAAATTCCGCCACGGGGTCCTTGAGGATGCTGTATAAGGAAGCTACTACATAAATAAGGCAAACCACCACTGAGATGCCCTAGAAAATGTATAATATAACTCACCTGCAGAAAATGAGCCCAAATAAATAACACTAGATGGGTTTTTCATATCTCCCCAATCTAGGTCTCTATAATAATGCTCAATGAAAGAGCTTACAACAATATGCAAAACATAAATCTGGAAATCTAAAAATATGAATGCAACATGAGAGGGTAAATAACACAGCCATCATAATATTAATATATCAGCATTATTATATAGAAATATCATGAGGAATAAGACCCTCAAGCATTATAACCAATCCTCTAATGAATATTCAATACAATGCCGGAGTAGTTGCAGCTACACAGAATGCCGGAAAACCATAACTGCACAGTCTCTTTGAGAGATGTAGCTGATGAATACATATAAATGATAATATGGCTGAAATATACAAGAAAAATATCCCAAGAGAGGAAAATGGGCTCAATATAGGATTTCTAGCCAATCTCAAGGAGATTGCTAGAAATGCCGGACAAAATACAATAGTGACCAATAAATTGTCACCGCAACTAGAACCAATGAATACGAGGCTGTGGCTGATCTGAAATGCTGATGCCCTCCTTTGATAATGCCCTCAAGTAAAATGGGTTGATCCCCTTAATCTCAAACGCACTCCTCCTGATGAGCACAAGAATCTCCCTCAACACTGCCCTCATGAAATAATGCAGTTTCTCCAAGTGACTGTGGAGTGGGAGATGGTGAATGAGTGGCCTGATGCCACGGATCTGAAATCAGCTCCAAGAGCCCTCTCTACATCTCCTTCAATGAAGAAATCCATCCTCCATTGAAAAGGAAAGTAAAGAAGAACTCTATGAGTTCCTCTGCTGCTACCCCAGCTACACGGCACCAACCTGCTACAGTAAAACGCTGCAACTAAAGGAGTGAGCTTGGCCAAATGCTGAAATGAGGAAATATAGCTCATATCCTCTCCTCCCATGAGGAAGAGGTGGGGGATCCCCACCGGGAGCACCCCCAGTGCTCAAGAGCACTGCAATCCTGCTAAACCGCCCGGATATGCAAGTCCTTGGCCTCACCATGAAATTTCTGAATCAAAGAATAATCCAAATGAGCTGCTCCTTCATTCTTATGAACTCACTTTCACCATAGGCCCCAAAATTAGGTTTTGTGTTCACTTTTGAATGCTTTCCCTCCAAAACCTACGTTGTCTTCTCAAGCAAGCTAACCCTCTAAGGCAGCGCTGTTGACTTGGTCAAAATGGCCAAGTCAAGGTGATCCTCATCATGTTCACACCATGGGGTGTTTATTTCAGCTGCTTTATTATTTCTCCTTTTACACAAGGAGTGTTATTTTCCATCAAAAGGGGTTAACGGGTCTCCTTACCCATTTTATTAAACCAAAATAAAAATATGCCATTATAATGTTCCATTTTTTCTTGAGGCTAAAATTGGAAACATTACATACGCTCACAGGACCCGGTGCTACAGGAATAGGAGTTTTTGCAGTGTATTATTGCAGTAAACTACACATATAGCTGAAAGTGTTGCGTGTACAGATGGGCGTTGCGCTCAGAGGCTGAACCAACTGGCCTAGCGCTGCGTGTAGGATCCCAGAGGGTCTGCACGCTGGCAACACTGTGGCCAAGAGGACTCGACAGGTTGAGGTTTCTGCCCAGTGCTACACATAGGGCCAGAAAGCCTTTTCACTTGAAATTTTTTCCAAAAAACACAAGAAAGGCACCCCAAAAGCTACTTTCAAGAACCTGCAAACAAGCCAAAATTTGGTAGGTGCATCTATTCCTTATCTCTCAAGTGATTTTCATGAATTAATGGTTAAAGGAAAATGATTAAAACCTAGTGCCTACAAACCCTATATCTTCATGGAAAACACCTTGTTTTAACCTCCCAGAAAACAATTATCAGTCAAGTAGTGTGAGTTAGGGTAATTACAAATCATTTCAAGTTAAGCCCTCATCAAGCTCAAATCAGCTCAGTCATAAATCAACCTCCATATCGCTCATTTTCAAAATTTTCCCTCACCATCATTTGATTTCACTCTTCTTGCCTAAGTTTCACAAGCAGGCCCAAGTTTGTCCAAAAAATAGCCCTAATCACCATGTCAGGAGAAGAAGGTAGTGTCAACAGTGAAGCAGGCCAAGGGCCTATGAGGCTAAAACACAAGGGAGAGAAGGTCAATATATTTGAACCCTAGAGCATAGTGGATAGTACTTCATCTCCCATGATTCTCACATGCTTTCAGAATGTGGGGTGTTTCCAGTTTTGTGAGAAAGTCAAATAAGTGAAAAATCATCCAGAGCTTACAAGGTTATTCATTCTTAACCTGCACAAAAAACAATCAAGCCTTGTAGGGGTGGATTTTGAACTATCAGCAGATGCCATCTCTAATGCTACAGGTATACCTGTTGTTAGTGAGAAATGGTTGAAGAAGGAAAAGTCAGACATGAGCCATTATGAGCCATTTATCAAACCTATGTACAAAGAGAGCTACAAAACCATTTTTTCCTTTCTCACACTTGCTGGATAGGTATGCACCCTTGATGAGGGTTATCATGAAGTACTTTACATATGAGGGAAGGTACTCTAGGCTCTACTCCTACCATGTCAGATTACTCATGTATTTCACTAGGGTCAAGATGCTTCATTTTCCCTATTACTTATATAGGAGTATAGAGAAGATGTCTTTTGTTGTCCGAAAGAGAAGTTATACCCAGAAAACGCATATTTTGTTCCACCACTCCTTGATCAAGATGGTGGTATTACATCAACTGGAGCAAAAAGGCATACCTTGTGATGTGTTCATAGCTCATGAGATATTCACAAGCCCACAGCCTCATCATCAGCTTAGTTTACCCTCATCATCTCATCCACCTCCCTCCACTCCTCCATCACCCCCCACTGACCATGACTCATTATATTCACATGAATCCTCCCCTCAAGAAAACCTCCATTCCTCACCTTCTTCTAAAGCCTCAGATCAAGAAGAGGACAGTGACAAGGAAGAGATCAATGATGAGGAAGAGACAAATGATGAGGAAGAGGAAGAAAATGATGAGGCAGAGGCAGATGATGATGAAGAGATCAATGAAGAGGCGGAGGAAGATTATGAAGAAGATACATAGGTAGATAATGAAGAAAAAGGCAGTGAGAAAAACAGTAACAAAGAGGCAGATGATGATGAAGAGGCAGAAAATGATGAATAAGTAGAGGCAGATGATGAAGAAGAAATAGAAAATGAAGAAAAGGTAGAAACAAAAAAAGAAGAAAATTCAGAGACGGATAATAAAGAAAAATACAGTGAACAAGCCAGTGATGAAGAAAACAGTGACAAAGAAGACAATGGATAAGACAACAAGGAAGAAAACGGTCATGACAGTCATGACAATAGTTATCTCCATAGTGATAATGAGGATGATGACAGTGCAAAGGATAAAGAGGAAATCAGTCTTAAGGATGAACAAAATGAAAGTGAATAAAGTGCAGAGGGTGATAATGAAAATAATGATCACAGGAGTGAAAGTGCAACCAGCTGCAATGAAAGACAAAACAAAGAGTTTGATGACAATATCAAGGATCACAGCCATGAGGAAGACCCCATCAAGACCATAATCACACCTCTTTCATTGACATATCAAACAGGGTCAAGGCTTGTGTTTGCTACCTCTAAAAGGCAAGGGACCATGCCATCCACCTTAGCTCAGCCACTAGACAAAGGTAAAAACAAGGTAAAGGTAGAAGAAGTAGATCATGAGGGGGAGAGAGAGTTTGAAATCATTCAGGTGGATAGTGATGAGGAGGATGAAGCAAGGATATCAAACTTTCTCATCCAGAACAAAAATTCACTCATTGAAGACCTCCAAGCATATCTGAATAGGGCCAAGAGTGTAAATGATGCCCTTGACTTGGAGAACAAGCAGCTAGGAGAACAAATTTCTATTTATGAGGCTAGAGCCATTAAGACCCGAAAAGAAGCCCAAAGGGCATAGGTAAAACTAGAAGAGTTCATGGGCACTTATGAAGAGAGTAAGGACGAAGAAGGACGGTGTAGGAGGAGACCTAAAACCATGGGGTTGAAAAAGGAATTGACAAAACAAAGGGAACAAGAATCAGCCTTAGCAGAACAGCTCCCTCTAAATGAGCTGTTGGCCATGGAGATAGCACATGATTGGGAGCCCTGGTTGGAAAGAGCCAACATACAGTTGGAGGCTAAATTGAAGAAATCAAATCAATATTTTGATCTCCAAAGGAGGATGACCAAAAATTATGCTCATAGAAACCAAATTACAAAGGCTAAACTCAAAAAGGCCCAAACCAAGATCCAAGCACTAAAAGAGGAAAAAATCCAAGCTGACCTTGGAATTTTGGCACAAGCTTCTCTACAGGTATCTCAAAACTATTGAGGCACACATCCACCAAATTTGAGAGAATTTTGATACTTTATGGTTTTTTTTGTGAATTTGGGGGCCTATAAGCGTAGTAGCCCTGGCACTACGCTTTTTCCTCAGACATCCTCAGAGGGATAAATTTGCATTTTTGGAATTCTCTTGTCTAGTACAGAATTCTCACCAAATTTCAGAAAATTTGGAGCATTTTTTTACCCCTCAAAAGGTCAAAAAACACCTCATTTTTCACCTTTCTGCCTCATTTTCAGGCTTGGCGCTACGCTTGTAGCAGTGTTGGGACAATTGCCTTTTCTATAGGTAAATGGAGCTCAATAAGAAAAACAATGGTATATTTGGAAAGTAGACTCAACTAGATTTCCAACATGTCATCACAGAGAAAATTCCTACATTGGGAAGGTCACCAAAACTTGGCTGTAAGTGGACCTATTTTCTGCCCGGGAAGGTGCTGTGCATTCAGACCAAATTGGGAAGTTTTGGCCAAAAGTCAACAAAAGACACTCATTAATTGAAAATTGATATTTTAAATTTTTTTTTGAGGCAAATCAATCCAAAATTAGGTTCTAGGAGTTATTTTGGCATTTATTTCATGAGATATTTATGCCTTGGGCATTGCACGGTCTCTTCGGTATAAATGGCATTTATGGATAATTTTGACATTTTCAAACCCTATTTAGGGTTTTTTCCCTCCTTTGATAAATAAATAGAGCATGAGGGATTCATTGTAAAATTTTGGCATTTTATGACTCTTTGGAGAAATACATAGTTTTTTTTTTTTAGATTGGAGAAGAAATTGGTGTTGTGGATTTTCTGAATGGCTTGTCTTGATTGATGATGGAGAAGGTTGCTTGCATGATCCCTGAGCTTGGTTAATGGTGATATTCTTCTATTCAGTTATTCTTTTGTCATGTATCATTGTATTTCATCCTTCTAAATTGCAGTAGGACAAAAGTTTTAGACTAAGAAATGTTTTCAAAGGCACCTTAGCTCTGTTTCTTCTTCACTGCCTCTATGTTTTCCTCTACTGGGCCTTTTTAGAGAATTCTTAATTACTCCCTAGACCCCCCATGATTTTTTATCGCATGAATGGTTTAATACAGTAGGTATCAAAGATGATTTATGGTTAGCCCTGCTTTTTTGATGTCTCTAAACATTGTTCTTAAGGTCTCTCTCCAAAGTACCATTGATTAGGTTTGCCAAAGAGGCTATGTTTCGATCATACCCTTTGTCCATGCTTGAATAATTGTTTTGGAGATATTCATAGCTATTATCAATGATGTTTAGGCATTCCCTCTTCTTAGATTTAATTTATATGTGTATCTTGAATGTTTTCTAACCTTGAAGGTGAAATCACTACAATTTAAATGAGTTTCTTGCCTTCTATATTTCATTGGATTGTATGTCTAAAATGCTTATTTGCTTAAGTTGAATCAAAGAGTTATTGGTGTGCCCTGTCTATTGACTTCTTCTTCATGATAAATAGTTTTGAGCTCTTTCCTTGTTTTTTAAGTACATGATAAAGGATTCTTAATTTCCCTTTGTCCTACTTTGTTCACAAACTTGATGTTCACTCCATTTCACAAAAACCTTGAGAATCCATCTGAAAAATGTTAGATTTGCCCTGTGATACACCCTGATTTACTATTGAAACTTTCTATGAATTTTATTGACTCCATAGCCCAATTAATTGAAGATATCCTCACTCTACCTATTCTAATTGATCATCTTACCCAAGAAAAACAAACAAAAAAATGCTACACTTAACAACTAGCCTAAAATCAAAACCCTAGAAGAAAACAAGTTCACATTCTTTGCACAAAATAGAGAGAGCCCTCTCTGATTCCAGGAAGGCCAAGTCCTAGGACTCCAAAGACTGGTCTGATGTTACCCTATGCATTTGATCTCACTAATCTAAAAAATCACGGGAACCTAACATAATGGTGATCATGGTGGGACTTTCTGAGTAAGTTAATAGCCTAGACATCCTTAAAGACTTTAGAAAGCCCTTGTAGGTTAATATCTAGTGATTCCTCCCCACCTCATCGTGTAACATAATGGAAATCACGGTGGGAACTTATGAATAAATAACATCTTATACATCCTTAGTACCTCAGAAAACCCACAAAAATCCTTAAATTGGTATTTAGTTCTTGATGGTGGACAACAAGTACATCCTTAAAAAAAGTAAAGATAATCCACCTGGAGACTCCACTGGTCTTCAGTAGCCATGTTGACCCCACTAGTTCTTATAGACTCCCCTGGGAATGAATTAAGCAATCGCAATCATGTTGATGGTGGACAACAAATTTGAAATCTTCCACCTAGCGACTACACAACTCTCAAAAGACATAAAGACTCCAATAGTAGAGAATTCTAGACTGGTTGAAAAGATACAGTGACCCCTTTCTAATTTACAAACATGTATCCAAGAATACAATGAAGATATGCCCCAATGAGTAGAGATAATATCCCTGGATTCCCAGACAAAATTCCTCAGATAAATTGGATAAAAAACCTACCTATGCTTCAAGATGAAAAAGTTGATGATCCTTTGTTAAATCTCATCAAATTTCATGTACATGTATGGAGGTTAAAAGTTGAATGGCATGAAGACTGCCTCATGAAAATGTTCATGGGGACATTAGAAGGAAAGGCAAGGGGATTGTATGAAATTCTGAAACCAGGAAGTTTTTTTTCCTTCTCCACAAGGTGTTTTATGAGCATTATAAAGAATATTGTTCATCTTTATCATTAGCTGAAAATTGTTGTGATCAATCTGAAGATTTCATACAATACCTTGTAAACATTAATGAAGATTTAGGGAATTGGCATCCTGAAGATCTATTAGAATAACTCCATGCATTTTATACTAAATATAGCTATTATGAAAGCGAAGAAGAGTTGGTTAAGGATGAAATGAATCAGGAAGTAAAGGAAGATCTTCAGAATCTGTCTGAAAGCACAATTGATGATTCACCATCTCTTCTAGGTGAGGCTCAAGAAAAAATTCAGCCTCAAAATCAACCTTCACAAGAGAAAGAGAAATTTTTTACTTCTATCCAAAGAAAGAGAAAAAATCCTCCTCTTTTGACTTAAGAGGAAATAAATCAGATGCTAAACATTCAGCCAACCTCTAAGCCTTCATGTGAACAAAACATTTATGTTCATTCTCCTGCTAATCATGTCTACCATAAGTCAGAAAGTGAACTTGTAGATCAATTCAAAGAAGAACAAACTGATAATCCAATATGTTTGATTGGTGAGATTATTTATGTTGATTATTCTCCAAAATTTTATCAGTCTGATGATGATGATGTTCTCCAAATAGAGGCTGGTCTTGCAGAGCAATCAATGGTTGATTTGTGGGATGAAGTTGATTGTCATCAACTTGAAAGAAGTAATCAGCCGATACAGGTCACCTATGACACTAATGAGGAAAGCCTTGAAAGTTTAGAATCTTTTAGTTTTGATGTTGAAGTTGAGGAGGATGATGAACTTCTTGAGCAAGTTTTCAATGAGAAGCCTTCTTCTGAAATGGTTGAGGAAATCATTTGGAACATGAAATCCTCCTTAAATCCATAATTTTAGCCCCCAAGTACCATTGAATTACAAATTGCAAATGAAGGCATAGAAGTTGGTAATCACATGAGAGTTGTTGCACTGCCTTCTCAAGAAGATTTATTCCCAAAGACTACTCCTTCTCATCAACATGATGATATTTATACAAAATTCAGCCCACTCTATCAGTACACATCAGGTTAGCTAGAGGATAACATTGCAATATATGATGAGTCTACTATTTTAGATGATCATGAGGAAGAGGAGGAGTTTCTTTCCCAAAAGAGCCCCAAGATCAAAAAAGTGGAGGAAGAAGAAATCCATCAAGCTTATCTCCCAAATCCACTAAGCTAGGTATTGTTCCAAGATCCCTTTGTTATTTTCTTAGAGACAGTTGAAGAGGGATTAAAATATGTTAGGAGTAGTTTGATGTAAGGTTTAAAGAAAAGTTTAGGCACTACTGTTCAAACACAAGTGAGGTGGGAGTGGCCATTTTATTTTTTCAAAACCCTCAAAAATTTGAACCAAGATCCCTCATGGAAACATCTGCTTGATTGGTTGTATTGGAAAAGGGATTTCACCAGTTGAATGTATATCATGTATAGGTTAGATTAGGATAGATAGGATGCAAATAATTTCAGCACTATGAGCATCTTTCTAGTTTTTATTTTTAGAATACTAATCTTGAAAACACAAAAAACAAAGAAAAGATGAAAAAGAGGTACATCCCCATACCCAAAAAAAGAATACTACTAAAAGTGTGCAGGCCCAAATTTCACTACTTGTTCCAAAAGAGTCTTGTTCAATCATTTATCCTAATCATGGCTGAACATGTTTTCAATTTATTGTTGATAGGTTAGTGAAAGAGAACTTGTCAAAGCATCTAAACTTGACTTGTCAGTAGGAATAGATTAGGAAGAAAAGATACTGGCTCTCCATGCTAAAATCTGAACCAAAGAGAAAGATGGGAAGGCTTAACAAATGATAAATCATAGCCCTCATGATTTCTAGTTTTGTTTGTACAAAAATAATGCATGTGTGCAGCTTGTCCTAATGCCATAGCCCATGGTAGACCAGATAGCTTAATCCTGGTTTAAATCATGTTTTCAATTTCATTTCAGTAGATTAGAGAAATAAGCCTGTCAAATAGCTTAATCTTGACAGATGAATAGTCTAGGTAGAGAATAAAAGAGTTCACTAGCATAATCTGAACTCTTGGAAGAAATAAGGGTATAATTATATAGGTTGTTTTGCTTTCAAAAGAAAAATAATGTCAAGGGTTTGCCAGTCCAAGTGCACCCACAAGAAGAAAAAAATATAGGAAAAGCTAAGTTGGGTAGGTAAAGATGAGGTTGAAGCAAACATGTCTTTCATATTTTGAGATCTTAACTTCAAGAGAAACATCAACAAAATGAAAGAAGAAAAATATGTCCAATGGATGAGGCACTAGTCTTCATAAAATCATAGATTTTCTATCTAAAGTTCTGGACACCTCTTGAAAATGAGCTACCCTCCCCAAGTGGAGCTACTGTTAGTCATCATTATTTTTTCCATTTTGTAGATGAATAAATACTTGCCCTAGATTTCTAATAACAAAATTCATGAATATTGTGAGTTTTAAAATTTTCACTACCTTCATTATCCTTAAGATAAATTTTCACTATTTCACTACTCTTTCATTCCTTGGATTAGCTTACCACTCCTAGAAGATCCCTCATGGACTCATACCACTCATCTTTGTCCCATTTTCATGCCCATAACCTCAGTACTTTGTTTTCCTACCCCTAACCTTTCCACTTCCACCTAGGATTTCCAAACAACCTACCCTTTCCCATGTTCATCAAATGCCTCAAGCATTGATGGTATCAAAACTATTTCTGTAGGCTCTTTAGATAAATCAAGTACATTGGATTTTCGATATTCAATACATCAAATTGTCAAAAACTCTGTTTTTCATACTTCAACACCCTAAGCCAAGATTCAGTCAAAATACCAAGTCAAAGAGCTTTCCACTAGGTCACTAGGGTTTTCATAGGTTGTAGGGTTAATCTTGGTGTTCTAAATCATTGCTTTTCATATGCTAGAAGCTGAATAAAAAGGTGAAAAGATCAAAACTTGTTTGTCCAAGTCAAATCAAGAAAATCATCCAAGGAAGACTTCCTTATCAAGTACAAAATTCTTCAAAAGGACAGTTGTCCATTTTGATATTTTTGCAAGAGTGTCAAGGTGGCTATCAACAGAAAATTAGGTAAGGTAAGAGGCCTGCTGCTCATTAAAGGACAGTCATAGAAAGTAAGGAGGAAGCAGCCCATGTTCAAGGAAAATCAGGGTTTCTAGGACTGATTAGGCCAACCATGTGCCAAGCAAGGAGCCAATGCAAAAAACCACAAGAACAGAGGCACACCAGCACAAGAAGACATGAAATGAATATTTTTAGAAGCTATAAATGAAGAAGGGAAAAAAGGTGAGGTGAGTTGGACATAAATGAATGAACTTAAAAGGGCTATAGAGAACTTAGAACATGACACTAATGATTCTTCTCTAACAGCCCTAAAAACCTAAGGTTTTGGAAAGATAGGCAAAGTAGGTTAAATGAAGATGAGGAGCCTCCATGATGACAAGAGGAAGAGAGTTTGAATAGGCTCTTGAAGGTGACCTCCATGATTTTCCAAAATAAAAGTGTCTCACTACCTCAAAGGGAAATAATGCAAAGAGTATCAGTGAGGGAGGTCAAGTTTTCAAGAGCAGTCAATTTCCCTCAAATGGTCAAATGAATAAAAGCTTAGGGTTGAGTTTCAAGATGAGAAATCAAGCTAATAATGAGGTTACTGTTATGTGACTAAAGTTGTCAAAATCCAAGAATGTCAGAAGGGACAAGGTTAGTATGACATGGCACCTACAAATCAGAAGTGGCTAAAGGGAAATGGCATACATGGTTATGAATAAAAATCAATTGTTAGAGATAGGTTTATTATGCCTCACTTCCCAAATCAGTAAGGAGGAAAGAAAACATGTTTCATGTCACTCACACTCAGAAATGTAAAAAAGGATAAAAACATGTTTTTAGTTTCTTAGTCCAAGCAAAAAGAGGTTTGACAGTGCTAAGACCCTCAAGGTTAAAAAGGACCTTTTTCATTTCTCCAGCAAGCTACCACCAAAGGAAGAAGATCTACTTTGAAAAGTTTTCAAGTCACCTGTAATAAAAGGTCAAAAACATATTCGTCAAAGTGATAAAGTGACCAAAAAACTCAAAAAATTAGCAAAAGTGTGTTTCCAAGTTCAATTTATTTTCCCTAAAATGTATAAAGGACCTCTCTGCTCTCTTCATAGCTTATTTTTCATTTGAAAGGAGCGAAGAGCCTTCAAGAGGAAATTTTCTGAGTTTAAGTAAGAAAATTTGGGAAAGGTTACCGGCGCTACACTTTTGAGCCGACGCTACCCTCACATGACCCGGAGCTATGCGAATAGGATTTTTTGTTGTGTATTTTTGCACTACGCTACGTGTATAGGTGAACACGTTGTGCATACAGATGGGCGCTACACCGAGGCATACCCAACACACCCAGAAGCCCGATGCTATGCTCAGAGGTTGACCCGATAGGCCCAGCGCTGCGCGTAGGAGTCCGGCAGGCCTACACGTGGGCAGTGCTACACCTAGGAGAACCTGATAGGCCTAGGTTTCTGGCCAGCACTGTGCTTAGGGCTAGAAAGCCTTTTCACTTACAAAATTTTCCACAAAACACAAGGAAGGAACCCCAAAAGCTACATTCAAGAACCTGTACATAAGCCAAAAATTGGTAGGTGCATCTGTTCCTTATCCCTCTAGTGATTTTCATGAATTAATGGTTAAAGGAAAATGATTAAACCCTAGTGCCTACAAACCCTAGGTAAACATGGAAAACACCTTGTTTTGACCTCCCAGCAAACAATTATCAGTCAAGCAGTGTGAGTTAGGGTAATTACCAATCATTTCAAGTTAAGCCCTCATCAAGCTCAAAGAAATTCAGTCATAAACCCACCTCCATATCACTCATTTGCAAAATTTTCCCTCACCATCATTTCATTTCACTCTTCTTGCCTAAGTTTCACAAGCAGGTCCAAAAACAATCCTAATCACCATGTCAGGAGAAGAAGGCACTCTCAGTAGTGAAGAAGGCCAAGGGCCTATGAGGCCAAAACACAAGGGAGGGAAGGTCAATATATTTGAACCCTAGAGCACAGTGGATATTACTTCATCTCCCATGATTCTCACAAGCTTTCAGAATGTGGGGTGTTTCCAATTTCGTGAGAAAGTCAAACAAGTGAAAAAACACCCAGAGCTTACAAGCTTATTCATTCTTAACCTGCACAACAAACAATCAAGCCTTGCAGGGGTGGATTTTTAATTATCAGTAGATGCCATCTCTAATGCTACAGGTATACCTACTGTTGGTGAGAAATGGTTCAAGAAGGAAAAGTTGGACATGAGCCATTATAAGCCATTTATCAAGCCTAGGTAGAAAGAGGGTTGCAAAACCATTTTTCCTTTCTCACACTTGCTAGATAGGTATGCACTCTTGATGAGGGTTATCATGAAGTACTTTAGCTGTGAGGGAAGGTACTCTGGGCTCTACTCCTACCATGTCAGATTAATCATGCATTTCACTAGGGTCAAGATGCTTCACTTGCACTATTAGTTGTATAGGAGTATAGACAAGATGTATTTTGTGTCTGAAAGAGAATTTATACCTAGAAAATTCATAGTTTGTTCCACTACTCCTTGATCAAGATGGTGGTACTACATCAGCTGAAGAAAAAAGGCATACCTTGGGATATGTTCATAGCTCGTGAGATATTCACAAGCCCACAGCCTCATCATAAGCCTAGTTTACCCTCAACATCTCATACACCTCCCTCCAGTCCTCCATCACCCCCCATTGACCATGACTCATTATCTGCACCTGAATCCTCCCCTAAAGAAAGCCTCGCTTCCTCACCTTCTTCTAAAGCATCAGATCAAGAAGAGGATAGTGATGAGGAAGAGATCAATGATGAGGAAGAGACAAATGATGAGGAAGAGGAAGAAACTGATGAAGAGGAAGAAAATGATGAGGCAGAGGTAGATGATGATGAAGAGATCAACGAAGAGGCAGAGTAAGATGATGAAGAAGAGACAGATGCAGATAATGAAGAAAATGCAGTGATAAAAACAGTGACAAAGAGGTAGATGATGATGAAGAGACAAATGATGAAGAGGCAGAAAATGGTGAAGAGGCAAAGGCAGATGATGAAGAAGAAACAAAAAATGAAGAAGAGGCAGAAGTAGAAAGTGAAGAAAAGGCAGAGATAGATAATGAAGAAAAAGGCAGTGAGCAAGCCAGTGATGAAGAAAACAGTGATAAATAAGGTAGTGGACAAGACAACAAGGAAGAAAATAGTCATGACAATATTCCACTCCACAGTGATAATGATGATGATGATAGTGAAGAAGATAAAGAGGAAAGAAGTCTTAATGATGAACAAAATGAAAGTGAAGAAAGTGCAGAGGGTTATAATGAAAATAATGATCGCAGAAGTGAGAAGGCAAGAAGCTGCAATGAAAGACAAAATGAAGAGTTTTATGACAACAGCAAGGATCATAGCTATGAGGAAGACACCAACAAGACCACAATCACACCTCTTTCATTGACATATCAAAGAGGGCCAAGGCTTGTGTTTTCTACCTCTAAAAGGCAAGGGACCATGCCATCCACCTCAGCTCGGCCACTAGACAAAGGTAAACAAAAGGTAAAGGTAGAAGAAGAAGATCATGAGGTGGATAGGGAGTTTGAAATCATTCAGGTGGACAGTGATGAGGAGGATGAAGAAAGGATCTCAAGCTTGCTCATCTAGAACAAAAATACACTCATCAAATACCTCCAAGCAAATTTGAATAAGGCCAAGAGTGTAAATTATTCTCTTGACTTGGAGAATAGGTAGCTAGGAGCACAAATTGCTATTTATGAGGCTAGAGCGATTCAGGCTCGGAAGGAAACCCAAAGGGCGCATGTAAAACTAGAAGAGTTCATGGGAACTTATGAAGAGAGTAAGGATGAGGAAGGACAGTCTGGGAGGAGACCTAGAACCATGGGGTTGAAGAAGGAATTGGAAAAACAAAGGGAACAAGAATCAGCCTTAGCAGAACAGCTCTGTTGAGAGTTTTAATTGGTGAATTAAAGCTCTTAATATTTAATTTGTCAATCCGGGCTCATAAGCACGAGCTGCACTGCACTTTGATTCAGGTTGTAGGTCAGAGCTTTAAGGTTTCCTTTATAATGATCAGCGAAGGAATAAAACATGCAAATGCTTGTGAATAAATGAATTTTAATAAGGGAACCTAGCCAAATAATTAAATTCAATTTAAAAACTTAAGATATCTATTAAATCAATCCAATTATACTCTTTAAAGGAAAATGCACTTAAGGGAAACCCTATTTTTTATTGCAAATTAAATTTGAATTTTTAAGTAAAGAACTGCAAACTTAATCTATTTAACCACAACTCGATGTAAACAAACTTGAAACTGAAATCTCGAAATTAATCCTTGCATCAAACCCTAATCTATTCTTGAATTTGAAAACCCTATGCTAATAGGAGCTCCACACACAAAAAATTCAATGCTCTTCAACAATAAACAAAAGGATATTTCTAGCTAATAACTTATCTAAGAATTCTTCTCTTAAGAAAATATGCACTTGCTCAATCAAATAACATTGACAGCTCAACTCTGCTTTTTGTAACCAAACTTCTACAACAATTTTGTAAATGACCTCTAATTCACTATGCCAAACCCTAATTCTATGAGAGACAAAAAAAAAACTGTAAGATTCTACTTAATCACACAAGAGAAATGAATAAAAACCCAATCAAGAATGATGCTATTTTTGTTATGAATCAATCAACTTCTAACTTTTACTCTACAACAACTGCCATCTAAAATTTAAAATAACCTAGAACTTCACATTGCAATAGAAAATCTAGAGAAATAACAAATCTCAAAGAAATTCAATTTCAATCAACCTTAATGCATTTGAACAAAAATATACTTCTATGATCAAACCAAATTCATATAATCTAAATGGAATTGCTCAATATGGGAATAAAAATTACTCACACACACTCACTACTTGTTAAAACTATGTTTACCTATCTTCTTCAAGCTACCAACATATAAAGATTACTTCTATTTGCAAACTAAAAAGCAAATCAACACACATTCCTATTGAAGTTTTAAAACTGGAGCTAACTATCAAACCAAGTCCTAATACTTTGCAGAACAAACTCTATTATCTATTCTACGATTTTTAAAGTCACTTCTTAACTTAAGATGCTGCAATTATTCTAAAAAAACAATCTAAAGAACACACCTATCATTGTCATAAAACTCACTGTTCTTTTCATAAATTATAAAGCATAGAGTATCAAACCTCCCAAAAGCTACAACACACATGAAATGAGATGTGGATTTATTACAATTAACACACAAAACCAATAACCATAAAATCTATTTGCAATCTGAGTTATGCTCTCTTTGCTGAAGTCGATCTAGCCATACATGGTTTCAGCACTATCTATTCATCAAAAAATAGAATTTAAATGTATACAACTAGGCTCTGTTTGTTCACACAACAATCTATTTATCTAGAGGCTTATGGGATATTCACTCAAGATCTGTTTCTAAGCAAAGCTCAATCTAGGTCGATGCAGGCAAAGTGAAGGGTGAAACACAATTTTTATGGGAGCAATCAGCCTCGGTTATATTTACAATGACATTGCCAATTAAATCCAGGAGATACACAATTGTCCACTACAGCAACATTCCACATATTCTGAGGTCGATTTCTCCAATGCTAGCTATGCAATTTGGGGATTTAATACTGAGGCACTACAGCAATACGAATTAACCAACTCTCAAGATCGATTTTTAAAATCAATTGGCTTTTCCATCCGACATTTAAATCAATTGATATCCATACACTACAGCAACTGAATCAAAACAAAACATAAATCGATTTCAAAGGCAATGAACTCTACAATTTAAATCAACCATATTTAAAAACTCCAGCAAACGTGAATCAAGCCAAAACCTAACCGATTTTCAAAATACTTAACTCTGCAATTATAAATTTATATCAAACGATATTTATGAGTTCCTTCTATTACAGCAACATAAATCAAAAGCCAGAAACAAAATCGATTTTCAAAAAAATAAATAATTCTGCAATGAGGAATTTAAATCAACAATATCTACGAATTATCCTTGCTATAGCAACATGAATTAAATGCTAAAAATGAGATCAACTTTCAAAAACAAACAATTAATTGTGCAATTGAGAATTTAACCAAACTATACTTGCAAATTACCTCTAGCTATGTCTACGAAGCTGATCTGGATTGTGGTGGGCCCTTTCCACACCCAGAATCTAATTGGAAACTTACAGAGATGAACTAAGCTTCAACTCATCTGATTCAAGAACTCATTGAATTCGTAACAATATGGAATTTGATCACCAACACGCCATGATGGATTAAAAACACAAATTTAATTCCTGAATCACAGAGTTACAATATTCAAATTTGATGGTAAATTCGAATTACAATCCTCGATGTATGTCCATGTCTTTAATATGTCTATGTTGCAGGGTTTATAATCACAGCCTTAGAATTACAAATAGAAAGGATCAGATCATAGATATGCTATGCCTAATTTAGTTTGTACAATTCTGATTGCAATGTCCATTCAAAAATGGATGCTCAACAACACTCCATACATAGCTATAGAGATAAGAAAAAATCAATTTTAAAGGCTGTGATGTGCTGATCTATAGTAGTTTCAATTTCCTTTGACCAAAAATACAAAATAAGGCTATTTTGGGAGATTTTAACAATGCTAGAAATTTCCGAATTTTACATAAATTAGCCTCGCCCCCCTGAATATCTCCAAAACCGTGTGGAATTTGGAAAAACTATGATAGGTTTAGTAAATTGGTTATACTAGGAGAAAAACCCATATGCCCAAATTTCTTATTGTGCCTTTCTCGGCATGGAAATTGAGGCACAATATGGAAGTTTAGAATTTTTTACATATTGGGCAAAATTGGGTAATTTCCTTCTAGAGACCCATATGAATGAGCTGGGTGGAATCCAACTTATGGAGAGGTATAATAATGTTATTTTTGATAATACCCTTTCCTGAATTCTCCTAAAGTGTGAAAGCCCCAAATTAGGCATTCCCATACTTAGCTAGCTTGTGAGGGATTTCAGCGATGGAACCCTGTAATAAATGTACTTCAACAAAACCTTCATCAGTAAAACATGAAAAAATCATATTTAATCATTAAGAAGTGAAGAAATTTATGATTATTAACCATAGAGAGTATTTAGCCGCAAGTGACAGAATTAGGGTATAACATGGGCTAAAAACCTAGGGTTCTACGGTATAAACAATGATGTTTCACGATGAAAAAATGGGCATATACGAGGCCCAACATCCCCCCATGCCTAAGATTTTTCATCTCCTCATGCAAACAAAGACTTTACTCATATCTAAGTTTTGATGTCATGATGGCTTTTAGGTAGGGTTAGGTCTTGTGAAGCAGCACTGCATGAAGATTTGATTGTCATAGGTTTGATTTTAATAGCAACACAAATTTAGGAAAAGATATGGTAGAAGGAAAATGATGAATAATATGATAGGTGACAATGGAAATGGTAGATGATATGAGATGGTAATGGAGATGGGAAGACATGTGCTTGCATGCTCTATTTTTGCAAGGCCAATGCTTATGGATGGTTCCTTCATGGAAGACAGCAATGAATTCATCCTCTATTGGATTCGACTGACTACATGTGTGAATGTAGGAGGGTAAGGCATCATAGTTACTATTTTTGTTTACATGAACCATTGTGATTATGACCTAGAGTAGCATGCAAATGGAGGGTATATAGAAAACTAGATATACGAAATATGTGGTGGTTAATCATGAAATATTTCTTAAATCTCTAATCAATTAAAGAATCTTAAGCCACCTCTACCTCAAGTTTTACCCTTGCTGTTGGTGTCCTTGGTGCTACAAGATGAAGTAAATGATGGAATTGCTCAAGCTAATGTGATTGTTGATATGATCTGTTGAAGAAGGAAAAAAGTCTCAATATCCACGTTATCCCAAAAACGTTGATGCCCATGTATAAAGTTTTTGTCATGAACTGAAATTTTACGACTTCCTGAAATAACACAAGCACCATCATCAATAATCCTCTTTATTGAAATAAAGGAAACAAGTTATATTAGAGAAGAATTACCTGATCATGCTCCAAGCCCAACAATTGTGAAAAATGATAGTGAGAACCATGAGTAAGCATAGGGTGAAAATATGAATCAAACCTAACAATTCTCATCATTTTTTTTCCGAACATCTCTCCCCCCCATGCCTATCATCTTGCATGTCCTCATGTAAGAAAAACCTCTGACAGAGACCAAGACTGAGGGGCTAGGGTTTCTATATTTAAGTTATGCTTTATTGAATTGAACCATAGGCCTAATTGTGATGGCATGTAAGTAAGTTTCGTCGGATGTCATCTTCCTTTGCATCAATACGATAAGAAAAAGTAGTGACCAGAGATCTAGTGATGTTAATACTAAGTTTTATTATTCCAAAAGAGTAACTAATGCTACGGCTACTAAAGGAATGCTTAAAAATGTTGTTACTGTAGAGATACTTTCATCCTAAAATGATTAACCATAAAAATTTTCACAAAGCATCTCAAGGGTAATCCAAAGAAGCATGTATTCACTTTCTATAGCCTCATTATTACAAGTAAAATTTACTTTATTTAAAAATCAAGGCCTTAAAATGGATCGAAATAGAGAAAAATAAATATTACAGAATGATACCTTCCGAGGATGATTGTCTTAACATTACCCAAGCATATAGTTGAAGCTTCTCTTATTCAAGCAGAGTGAATCACCTGCACTAAGGGTCTCACATCCATAAACACCAAATTATTTCTGAAAGATAGAACTCCAAAGCCCACTACTGAAGGATATTAAAGCCATTCTCAGAGAGATATGATAGCGAGTTCAGTGAAAAGACAAAAACAACCAAGTAAATCATAGTATAGAATTAACTTTGATACCACAGGCATGGCCATGCTACCAGTAGATGTCTATAGCCTCGACATGGATTCCTTTTAACCTAACGAAATTTTTGTGCCCCACTTACTAGATATAGATTCAGAGTTAGCTTATTTGACTTTTAGATAAAAGCCACTGTCCTGGCTTGGTAACCAGATGATGGAATTGGGACCCACAAGAAGTAACATGGATGAACAAGCCGGCTTGTGATGAGACCTCTTGTCTTTCAGCTTTTTGGGATGAAAGCCATTACTCTGGCTTTGTGACCAGGAGTAGTAATGTCATGCATGTTAGGTCTCATGATCATGGTAGGTCGGCTCATTACGAGACTTCCTATCCTCCCCTAAATAGTTTTTTAGACTCTGATTATGATTAACCTTAGAGGTTACTTAATAAGTGGGGAGACATATCTACTCCTTAAGAGTGCAGGATGGCATGAAATGTTTTTAATTACTAATATTTACTGGTTGATCCTTCTACCTAAAGACTCAAGAAAATAAAATAACTCAAATAATGACTGGAATATTCCTCGAGCAGGTCATGCTAGGGTTATTATGATAGCTCATTAGAGTCTTATAGGAGTGGTCCACCATAGGAGGCTTTTCATCAAATACCTTCAAAGAGAAACTTGAAAAGATTATTAGATGATAGTATCTTAAGCTTTATGAGTGGGAAGTATAACAATAAAAATTCCCCTAACTGACCCAATGAGTAATCTTGGCCAATAATCAGAGTCACTATACAAAATATGAGGTATTAAGATTTAATTTCTTCTGAAAAGTCTTACCACAAGAGTGCATAATGACAAAAATTTCAATGGCTATGCCTTAGGAATTTCAATTTCAAGAGTAATACCATAACAATAATTTTATTTCATATAACAACTTTATTCATTTCTGCCCTACCCTAATGTAGAGAGAGGAAGGCCTCCTTCAAGTGTAGGAGTACTTCCAATGCAACCATGTTCGTAAGATCATGCTAAATATACCCACACTCAGTTTGAAAGAATAAATTTCAACACATGCCAGTGTACGAGAAACCAGTCGCTTCAATTTATATGGTACCAAGAGTATTTGAATATGAGAGTGGTATTTTGATTGGATTGTGACCTAGAACCAACGCTCGATGTTATCCTTGCGGTATTGGCTCATTTATTCATTTGGAACACTCTGAATGTCCTCCTTTGTCATGCTAGAAGAACTTGGATAATCAGTCTCTGGAATGCACACAAGGCTTATTGCTGGGCATGGTGAGATCTCAGGTTCAGCTGGATGCTCCCCATTAGATTTGGTATATGATTCATCAGTCTCCTTGGTAGATAGGCAAGAGGGATCAAGGGAGACTTCCAAATCCTTTTCCGGCTATGGAGAGATAGATAATTTCTTGAATGTGGTGAATATGAACTCTTCTTGACAGGCAGATATCCCAGCTATTGCTAGGACTTGAGAAAGTATTTCGATGGAAATTATTCAAGCTCTTGGTCATTCTTGAATTTCTCTTGCTGGTTGATGTTCCCTGTCCGCAACATGGATTAGTACAAAAAGAGGGTTCTTCCAGCACCCCAAAAATGTTTTTTCATTCAAAGAATGAATTTTTGATCTAAATGAATTAAAAACTGCTAATTGCAAGAAAAATAGCACTGGAAATAAATCTACCTTTACTTCTATGCATAAATAAAAAGGAAATAAAAACTCAAGAACAAGCAGTAATCGGTCAGAATTTGGAGCAACCCCACAAAAGTAGATGCGTGGCTCTTCACTCACGTCTTATCGTACACTCTCTACCCTCTGATATCCCTGCAAGATCCCGAAACTCTGATAATAGTTACCTGAATAAAAAATTGCAACTCCTTGGCAACAACGCCAAAATGTTGAGAGTTTTAATTGGTGAATTAAATCTCTTAATATTTAATTTGTCAATCTGGGCTCGTAAACATGAGCTGCACTGCACTTCTTGATTTAGTTTGTAGGTCAGAGCTTTAAGGTTTCCTTTATAATGATCAGCTAAGGAATAAAACATGCAAATGCTTGTGAATAAACGACTTTTAATAAGGGAACCCAGCCAAATAATTAAATTCAATTTTAAAACTTAAGATCTCTATTAAATAAATCCAATTCTGCTCTTTAAAGGAAAATGCACTTAAGGGAAACCCTATTTTTTATTGGAAATGAAATTTGAAATTTTAAGTAAAGAACTGCAAAGTTAATCTATTTAACCACAACTCGATGTAAACAAACTTGAAACTGAAATCTCAAAATTAATCCTTGCATCAAAACCTAATCTATTCTTGAAGTTGAAAACCCTATGCTAATAGGAGTCCACACATACAAACTTCAATTCTCTTCAACAATAAACAAAAGGAGAATGCTAGCTAATAAATTATCTAAGAATTATGCTCTTAAGGAAATATGCACTCGCTCAATAAATAAGATTGACAACTCAACTCTGTTTTTTGTAACCAAACTTCTACAACAATTTTGTAAATGACCTCTAATTCACTATGCCAAACCCTAATTCTATGAGAGACAAAACAAAATGGTAAGCTTCTACTTAATCACACAAGAGAAATGAAGAAAACCCAATCAAGAATGATGCTATTGTTCTTATGAATCATTCAAATTCTAACTTGTACTCTACAACAACTGCCAACTAAAATTTAAAATAACCTAAAACTTCACATTGCAATAGAAACTCTAGAGCAATAACAAATCTCAAAGCAATTCAATTTCAACAAACCTTAATTCATTTGAACAAAAATCTACTTCTATGATCAAACCAAATTCATATAATTTAAATAGAATTGCTCAATCTGGGAATAACTCTTACTCACACACACTCACTACTTATTAAAACTATGTTTACCTATCTTCTTCAAGCTACCGGAATATAAAGATTACTTCTATTTGCAAACTAAAAAGGCAATGAACTCACATTCCTATTGAAGTTTTAAAACTAGAGCTAACTATCAAACCAAGTCCTAATACTTTGCAGAAAAAACTCTATTATCTGTTCTACGATTTTCAAAGTCACTTCTTAACTTAAGATGCTACAATTATTCTAAAAACACAATCTAAATAACACACCTATCATTGTCATAAAACTCACTGTTCTTTTCATAAATTCTAAAGCACAAAGTATTGAACTTCGCAAAAGCTACAACACACATGAAATGAGATGTCAATTTCTTACAATTAACACACAAAACCAATAACCATCAAATCTATTTGCAATCTGAGCTATGCTCTCTTTGCTGAAGTCGATCTAGCCATACATGGTTTCAGCGCTATCTATTCATCAAAAGATCGAATTTAAATGTATACAACCAAGCTCTGTTTGTTCACACAACAATCCATTTATCTAGAGGCTTATGGGATATTCACTCAAGCTCTGTTTCTGAGCAAAGCCCAATCTAGGTCGATCCGGGAAAAGTGAAGAGTGAAACACAATTTTTATGGGAGTGATCAGACTCAGTTATATTCACAATGATATTGCCAAATAAATCCTGGAGATACACAATTTTCCACTACAGCAACATTCCACAGATTCAGAGATCGATTTCTCCAATGCTAGCTATGCAATTTGGGGATTTAATACTGAGGCACTAAAACAATATGAATTAAACAACTCTCAAGATCAATTTTTAAAAGAGATTTGCTTTGCCATCCGACATTTAAATCAATTGATATCCATACACTACAGCAACTGAATCAAAACAAAACATAAATCGATTTCAAAGACAATGAACTCTGCAATTTAAATCAACGATATTTAAAAACTCTAGAAAACGTGAATCAAGTCAAAACCAAATCAATTTTCAAAATACTTAACTCTACAATTATAAATTTAAATCAAACAATATTTATGAGTTCCTTCTATTACAACAACATAAATCAAAAGCCAGAAACAAAATCGATTTTCAGAAAAAAATAATAATTTTGAAATAAGGAATTTAAATCAACCATATCTACGAATTGTCTCTGTTACAGCAACATGAATTAAATTATAAAAATGAGATCGACTTTCAAAAACAAACAATTAATTGTGCAATTGAGAATTTTACCAAACTATACTTGCAAATTACCTCTAGCTATGTCTACGAAGCTTATCCGGATTATGGTGGGCCCTTTCCACACCCGGAATCAGCTTGGAAACTTATAGAAATGAACTAAGCTTCAACTCATCTGATTCAAGAACTCATTCAATTCGTAACAATCTGGAATGTGATCACCAACACGCCATGACGGATTAAAAACACGAATTTAATTACTAGATCACAGAGTTACAATATTCAAATTTGATGGCAAATTCGAATTACAATCCTCACTGTATGTCCATGTCTTTAATATTTCTCTGTTGTAGTCTTTATAATCACAGCCTTAGAATTACAAATAGAAAGGATTAGATCGTACAGATGCTATGCCTAACTTAGTTTGTACAAATCTGATTGCAATGTCCATTCAAATATGGATGCTCAACAACACTCCATACGTAGCTATAGATATAAGAAAAAATCAATTTTAAAGACTGTGATGTGCTAAAGTGTAGTATTTTCAATTTCCTTTGACCAAAAATCCAAAATAAGGCTGTTTTGGGAGATTTTAACAATGTTGGAAATTTCCCAATTTTACATAAATTAGCCTCAAGCCCCCCTGAATATCTCCAAAACCGTGCAGAATTTGGAAAAACTGTTATAGGGTTAGTAAATTGGGTATATTGGGAGAAAAAATCATATGCCCAAATTTCTTATTGTGCCTTTATCTGCACGGAAATTGAGGTGCAATATGGCAGTTTATAATTTTTTACATATTTGGCAAAATTGGGTAATTTCCTTCTAGAGACCCATATGAATGAGCTGGGTGGAATCCAAATTATGGAGAGGTATAATAATATTATATTTTATAATAACCTCTCCTAGATTCTCCGAAAGCGCACCGAAAGTGTGAAAGCCCCAAATTAGGCATTCCCATACTTAGTTGGCTTGTGAGGGATTTCAGTGATGGAACCTGTAATAAATGTACTTCAACGAAACCATCATCAGCAAAACATGAAAAAATAATATTTAATAATTAATAAGTGAATAAATTTATGATTATTAACCATAGAGAGTATTTAGCCACAAGTGACAGAATTAGGGTATAACATGGGCTAAAAACCTTGGGTTTTAGGGTATAAACAATGATGTTTCATGATGAAAACATGGGCATATATGAGGCCAAACAAGCTCCCTCTAGATGAGTTGTTGGCCATGGAGATAGCACATGATCGGGAGCCTTGGTTGGAAGGAGCCAACATACACTTGGAGGCTAAATTGAAGAAAGAAAATCAAGATCTTGATCTCCAAAGGAGGATGACCAAGCAGTATGCTCGGAGAAACCAAATTGTGAGGGCTAAACTCAAAAAGGCCCAAACCAAGATCCAAGCACTAAAAGAGTAAAAAAGCCAAGCTAACCTTGGAATTTTGGTAGAAGCTTCTCTACAAGTCTCGCAAAACCCTTGAGTCACACATCCACCAAATTTGAGAGAAATTTGATAATTTTTGGTTTTTTGTGAATTTGGCGGCCTATAAGGGTAGCACCCCTGGCACTACGCTTTTTCCTCAGACATCCTCAAAGGGAGAACTTTGCACTTTTGGAATTCTCATGTCTAGTATAGTATGTTCACAAAATTTTAGAACATTTGGAGCATTTGTTACCCCTCAAAAGGTCAAAAAACACTTCATTTTTCACCTTTCTGCCTCATTTTCAGGCTTGGCACTACACTTATATCAGTGTTGGTGAAATTGCATTTTGTATAGGTAAATGGAGCTCAATAAGAAACCCAATGGTATATTTGGAAATTATACTCAGCCATCTTTCCAATGGGCCATCACGGAGAAAATTCTGACATTGGGAAGGTCACCAAAACTTGGCTGCAAGTAGACCTATTTTCTGCCTGGGAAGGTGCTATGCATTCAGACCAAATTGGGTAGTTTTGGCCAAAAGTCAACAAAATAAACTCATTAATTGAAAAATGATATTTTAATGTTTTTTAAGGAAAATAAATCCAAAATTAGGTGCTAGGAGTTATTTTGGCATTTATTTCATGAGATATTTATGCCTTGGGCCTTGCATGGTCTCTTGGGCATAAATGGAATTTATGGATGATTTTGACATTTTCAAACCCTATTTAGGGTTTTTTTCCCTCCTTTGATAAAAAAATAGAGCATGAGGGATTCATTGTAAAATGTTGGCATTTGATGACTCTTTGGAGCAATACATAGTTTTTTTTTGGAGATTGGAGAAGAAATTGGTGTTGTGGAGTTTTTGAATGGCTTGTCTTGATTGATGATGGAGAAGGCTGCTTGCAGGATCCCTGAGCTTGGTTAATGGTGATGTGGTTCTATTCAGTTATTTTTTTCTCATGTATCATTGTGTTGCATCCTTCTAAATTGCAGTAGGACAAAGGCTTTAGACTAAGAAATGTTTTCAAAGGCACCTTAGCTTTGATTGGTCTTCACTGCCTCTATGTTTTCCTCTGCTAGGCCTTTTTAGAGAATTCTTAATTTCTCTGTAGACCCCCCAAGCTTGTTTATTTCATGAATATTTTAATATAGTAGGTATAAAAGATGATTTATGGTTAGCCCTGCTTTTTTGATGTCTTTAAACATTGTTCTTGAGGTCTCTCTCCAAAGTACCATTGATTAGGTTTTCCAAAGAGGCTATGTTTCGATCATACCCTTTGTCCATGCTTGAACAATTTTTTTGGAGATATTCATAACTATGATCAATGATGTTTAGGTGTTCCCTCTTCTTTGATTAAAGTTATATGTGTATCTTGAATGTTTTATAACCTTGAATGTGAAATCACTAGAATTTAAATGAGTTTCTCGCCTTCTATATTTCATTAGATTGTATGTCTGAAATGCTTATTTTCTTAAGTTGAATCAACGAGTTATTGGTGTGCCCTGTCTATTGATTTCTTCTTCATACTAAATAGTGTTGAGGTATTTCCTTGTTTTTTAAGTACATGATAAAGGATTCTTAATTTCCCTTTGTCCTACTTTGTTCACAAACTTGATGTTCACTCCATTTCACAAAAACCTTGACAATCCATCTGACAAATGCTAGATTTTCCCTGTGATCCACCCTGATTTACTATTGAAACTTTCCATGAATTTTATTGACTCCATAGCCCAATGACTTGAATATTTCCTCACTTTATCTATTCCACTTGATCATCTTACCCAACCAAAACAAACAAACAAACCCTACACTTAAAAACCATCCTAAAATCAAAACCCTAGAAGCAAACAAGTTCACATCCTTTTCACAAAATAGAGAGATCCCTCTCTAAGTCTAGGAAAGCTAGGTCCTAGGACTCCAAAGACTAGTTTGATGTTACCCTGTGCATTTGATCTCACCAATATAACAAATCAAGGGAACCTAACAAATGTCATTTTCAACTACATTTTCATTGTCAACTCTATGTTCAAGAATGTTGTTAACAATATCAGCAACATAAGTTCCATGTGCTTGATTTGGCTGAACAATCTCCATGTTACTATCATTTTTTTCATGATTATACTATGCTTCACATACACACTCATCATCATTACCATATAATTGTCCTTGAGAGAGGGAAATCATATTACCACTTGCAACCACATCATCATGTTCATCTACTTCTTCTTGCACTTCAACACCTATTTGTACATCCCCTTATTCCTTACCATCCACATGAAATGCTCGAATAAAAATAGTCTCATGCATAATATCATCATAATTCAGTGGCCATATTCCTATCCTCCTAAGTCCATACTTCATATTTTATGGTGTCAGAGCCATTTAAAAGTCTTTACTTGCAAGCTCTGCTAGCTTGAAACTTTTCACCTCAACCCCTAGATGCTTTTCCATCCATGCTACACTCTGTGACCTAAAATAGTTCTTGAAAGGGCCAAACACACTAATATCAGGGGGTTGAAATATTTCAGTGGTATGAGTGGGAAGTGTAAAAATCTTAATGCCCAAATTGTTTTCTTCTTAAATTGTTTGTACAACAATGTGGCCTCCATGGCCATCTAATATCAATATGTTTTTGTTATTAGGTGATAAATCACCTAACACAGATTTAGAAAAGTGACAAAGCTAATTAAAAAAAATTACTTAGTCATCCATGCATGGGGATGTGTAACCATGCATGCACCTGGTTCACAGTTTTGTATATATTTTTTCAATATGTTTTTACCTTTCAATAGATAAAATCTAGAGATTTAAGCACCATTTGCATTCACACAACATAAAATAATTATCCACTCCTTGCTCTTAGGAAAAATATTTATCATGTTTCATCTCCCTCTCTTGGAAATTACCTGCATGCCCCAATTCCTTCCCTCTTATAAACATGTTTTATCACAGTTCCAGATGTGGTTTGTGCCACATGAATGTTTATTGTATGCACTAGAATGAGTTTCATAGAACTTACATACAACTGCAAGGCACATATTTAATGCTTTCTCTCTGCCAAGGCCCCCATCTGTACATAATACAAGGTCTGGATGCCTTTTTTTAAACCCAAACCACCATGATCTACTAGGACACCCATATTTGAATGGATTTGGCCTCCCTTGATAGATTTGAGAAATTGTGGATTTGAGTTGTATCAACTCTAGCCCATGTCCCAATTGGGCCATTTCTTTACACCACTCAACAACTTCGACCTCCTCCTCTTCAGTCATAATTGTAAGAGGACCTCTATGTTTTCTTATGACTGAGCCCATTTATCCAATAATGCATTGATGAGGGAGGAATATCATGTTATTTTGCAGATGTATGAACTGAATATCCATTAAACTTTATGCCATCAATTGCAACTAACATTTCTTATTTTTTCCAACCTCTTATACCGCTCATATTTTTAGTTAAACATTCCCCTTAGATAGTAGTTAATGGTGGCTCTATTAGTGATGGTGTGCCAGCATCAACTTTAGTCACATGGTCATTCTTAAAAACATTGCTTGGAGCATTGCTGAAGTTCACATCACCTATCTTGTTCTCATCTGATGAAGGGAATCGCAACTGGGCATCCCTGGTCACTCCCCTGAAACTAGTCCTTGTAAGAGAAACATAACTAACTCTTTCCATAGATGCAACTATATGCATAATTATTGCATGCATTTAGTTAAGAATAAATGAAAATTATTCTTTCATACAAGCCAAAAATATTTCTTCTTAATTACAAGAAATTATTAACATGTATGTTAGTTGCAGCTTATGATATTTTCATACAAATTTCTTTTTTTTTATATTGTCCTTGAAAAATCAAATCTACAGAAGGAATTAGTTATATGTATTCACATATATAAGTGATTTTTGTTTTGATAACTTGTTTTTACACTTAAAATACCATGACTGTATTTTTACTTAGAAAACTAATACTAGTGTGTTGAAATTGACCTAGAATTGGTTGTTTGTCTTCAATTATATCAATATATGTTTTGGATAAAATGTTTTATGCGTTATAGGAAAATCTTCAAATTAACAAAGTGATATTTTTGGTTAAGATGTTGATTTGGTTTAGTTATTTTTTATAAACGGTTATTTGACTTAAATTGTTTAGCCTCATGTTTGTCAATATTGTTTAGTTTCATGACAGTCAATAGAATCCCTATAGGTAATGGTTCTGAGTTTGTCAATATTGTTGTTATTCCAATAGATAACACTTTTTAGGCATGAAGGAAGCTCTAGGAGGAATTTCAACTAAAAAAAGTGACATATGGTTCCTTTTTTGGTTAAGATGTTGATACGGTAGTTACTGTTGTTTGAATTAATTTTCTTAGCCTCATGTTTGTCATTATTGTTATTCATAATCATTACAATATCTAGGCATGGAATAAATTTTAGGCTTTCTTTGCTAAAGGAATTTAGCAGCTTAATAGAATGGTTCTGAGTTTGTCAAATTTATTAATTATGAATGGTTTTGAGTTTGTCAATGCTAGTATTCCTATAGATAAGATGCCGATCGGGTATAGTTACTGTTGTTTGTCATTAAATTTTTAAGCCTCATGTTTGTCAATATTTTTATTGGTAATCATCATAACCTCCATTCATGGAGGATGTTGCTGGATTTCCTTGCTACAAGAATTCACCAACTAAATAAAAGCTCTAAGCTTCATATATTAATGGTTAGTGATTCTCCTATTGTGGGAATGGTTATGAGTTTTTCAAATTTATTTATTATGAATGGTTATGAGTTTGTCAACACTAGTATTCCTATAGATAAGATGTTCATCTAGTCTAGTTACTGTTGTTTGTCATTAAATGGTTAAGCCTCATGTTTTTCAATATTGTTATTGCTAATCATCACGACCTCCAGGCATGGAGGAGTTTGCATCCTTGACTTGCTATAGGAATTTAGAAACTAAATAAAACCTCTAGGCTTGTTATAGTAATGGTTGGTGATTCCCCTATTGTGGGAATGGTTCTGAGTTTGTCAAATTTATTGATTGGGAATGGTTGTGAGTTTGTCAAATTTTTGTTTGTCATTAAATTGTTAAGCCTCGTGTTTGTAAATATTGTTATTTCTAATCATCAAAACCTCCGGGCATGGAGGAAGTTGTAGGCTTTCCTTGCTACACGAATTTAGTAGCTAAATAAAAGATCTAGGCTTGCTATAGTAATGTTCGATGATTCTCCTATTATGGGAATGGTTCTGAGTTTGTAAAATTTAATGCTTGGGAATGATTATGGGCTTGTCAAATTTGTCCCTTCCTATAGATAAGATGTTGATATGTTCTAGTTATGGTTGTTTGAATTAAATTAAGTCCTTTAACCTTGAAAACTATAAAGTCTCCATTTAAAGTCCTACAAGGTTGGAGACACTCACAGACATCCTAGGTTTGGATTGGGAAGACATGGTAATTTTGAAATTTTTTTGGCTTCTGATGGTAGCCTTAGCTCTATTCTTGGACATAGTTATAAAGTGCATTGTCTAAAAAAAGAAGTTTTTGTTGTAATCTAGTTAATTTTGTTACACAATGGGACTTTATATGAATTTCGAGCACTAAGTCATAATCATGCATTAGGATTAAGATATAATTTGCTACAAGGTTCACATATATCAAATTTAAATCCTATTGTATTTAATATATCAAAATTAAATTCTACAGTTAGGCCAAAGGTATATCAAATTATGTATATGTTAAAACTTGCAGAGAACTAAGTTGGTCCCTCATATAATTTCCTAGATGATTTAGTGAAACCAAGAAACACTCCTATGTATCATAAAACCCCTTCACACAGATGGCTATCTCAAGATTTTGATGTTCATTTTCTTGTTAATGTTTTTGAATAGCATCGTAGTCACAAAATTATTTTACAATAAATTATACATACTCTATATATAGATGGTAGCCAAAAATAATTAGTAGTGATAATTTTCCAACCATATTACTCCCATTAGACTTGAAATATCATCACTGAGTTGTAAAGAAAGACATAATGGTCAGCTCAATATCTTGATGTTCATTTGATTGTTGATGTTTTTGAATAACATCACAGTGACACACTTATTGTACTTTATTTCCATTTGAAGATGTTGCAGTTGATGAAGGGGAGGATAATGTGGGTTTAATCAAATCTGAAAGATAGATGAAGTATCTTGAGAATTTGAATTCTAAGTAGGTAAGTAGGTTATAGAGAAACATATTTCTTATGAAAATGTTACAAGGGAAAACAATTGATAGAGATTTCCTCTTCAAATGCAACGAAGAGGAATGACAAATATCACTGCATCTTCTAAAAATGACGATGAACTTCATATTATTCACTAGAAATTTAATCTAAATTTTATATATCTTGGTTTTTCATGTCTCAACAAAATATGGCAAGTACTGGAAGGAAGGGAAGAAGAAAGTAGTTTCTACGTTTATTTTTTCCATTGCAAATTTGTCACTGATATCCATTTGAGTAAGCGCCTGTTGTAATTTATTTTCAAATTATATGCCACTGTTTATTTCCTCATGTCATAAATTTATGCTATAAATCCTAGACATCCTTTTGAAATAATTGTGTGGAGTCTCCTTATGAATTCAATTGGTCATCTAATTGTTCTTAAATTTTAGTTGGGAGGCTCATTTTCCAAGACATTTTGATTGAGCAACTAGTTTTTATAACATTGTTTTGGCTTTGGGATGAATTTATAGAACTTTAGATGAAGTTCTTCCTGCTTGGAATTTATACTATAGAAAAGGATTGTTGTTAAACTATAAACAAATTTTGTTCTTTTTCATCTGTACTAGCCAATACTTTGCATTATTCTTGTGTCATATTTTCCAATCAACTTGAAAATGATTCAGAAAATAGAAAAATAGAACAAATATATATTTCCATGGAAATAAAAAACTAATAAATTGAAATAAAGACTCTGAAATGAAAATAAAATTGTCTTGTAATTGGAAAAACTAACCTGAATACACTATGAAATATTCTATGTTGGTTTGTCTCAAGGGTTGGTGAATAGTTTGAATGTGAAACATGCAAATTCAGTAGTGGTTGAAATTATTTTGTAACTTATTGAAATTGAATTTAAATGGTGGAAATGACGGATATGGATTTCAATCGATTCATTTTGCATGTGTGATCTGGATTGATTTGGATCTGATCCAACGACTCGGAATTTGTTATTGTTCATCCATGTGCTTTGATCTATTTTAATGGGAAATAGAATAGGTTGGGTGTCGTTTATTGAAGTTATTGGGTTGGGTGTCAGTTATTGAACACAACGAGTTTAAACATTGAATAACACAGAAGTTATGGCTGACATACATTAAATTTTATTATGTGCAGGTATGGATAGGAAGTTGGGATATATAGAATCAGCTGAAGTGACTACTACTTTGTACTTCTGGAATAGACTATTTTGGAAGGATTTATCGATTTATGAGTTTTCTAGTTGGGACAGTATCATTTCTACTCTTAATACTTAAGAGACTATTTATGGAAAATTGTGGGTCCACTCAATGCTTTCAGAAATTTTGGACATAATATAAAAGATATTTGGACTTAATGTTAATTTTTTTGTTTAAATATTGGTTGCACATATCTCAATTTCTAGTGGGTTGGAAGGACCAATAATATAAGAATTACTGGTCTCTACACAATATTAGACATCTCTCCTTATGTAGGAGCATTAGATTCGAAAAATACTTTGTATTTTATCAAACATAGGGGGTCTTATGTTTCTGAGAAAATATTTATTTTATGTAAATATTAATGAGATTTTTGAGTGATTAAATGATATTTTTAATTAATTATTGTGAGTATTTGTTAATGTTCCCAAATGATTTGGAGAACATGAGGGAAATTATATTTTAGATATTTAAGAATTAATTATGAAGCCTAAGATAGATTTAGTTTCAAGATTTTAGGGATAAAATCTAGATTGTAGGGGTGTTGAGATATTTGAGGACTTTGTTGAGTTATTGAAGGGATTTGAACCTAAATTGGTTCAATTCAATTTGTATAAATTAATGAGCCTCAAAGGCCAAATAGATCAAGAGCAGAATAGGGAGAGAGGTAGGAGACATGAGTTGAAGAAGACAAAAAAAGTTTTGTTTGTCAAGCCTTTGGGCAATTGTAAGAAGGGCCAATGATTTGAAAATCAGGCCAGAAACTGAGATTTCCATGTAAGTACGTTTATTTGTTATATGAAAGCATTGGTTCTGAATTATGTGCCTTAATTGATTGATTTATGTATGGTTAAAATCCTATATTAAAGATTTGATATATGAACTGTATACGTGAGGAATATTTTAAGTTTTTGTGAGAGAATGGATAAGAAGTGCATGTTGAAGTTCTGTATTAAGGATTGAAACATTGAATCTGTGTGAAATAGAAGATTCGATATAAATGTGTATCGATCAACATAAAAGGTTGCACACCTACCAGTAAAAGGGTCAATTACGTTGAAGGAAAACTGAATTATAATCCAACATTCGAATACATCGACTTTGGTTTGCGATGTTAAACTGATAGAAGATGGAACCACACGTGATAAATATTGCAGTGGAGCTGTGGGAAACAAAAAATCGAAATGATAGTTAGTTGAACCACAATATAAATAGTAAAGGCAGAATTTATGTGTTATTATGACAGAATTATGAGCATCTGCAGAATCGTTGAAGGGTTTCGACTTGCAAATAGCTGCAGAGGATTTGTCTTAAAAGCCTGTCCGATCCTTGAATATCATCGCATGGGATAGCAGAGAGCAATGGTGTAATTTAAATGTGGATCAGCAAAGCAGAATTCAAGTTCAGCATGGAAAATAAGATACGATGGAGAAATGATGGTCGAAGGCGTTGAATCTCTGCATGACTGGGTGTATTCCAAATGCATCTAAATTCTGTCTAAGTCTTGTGAGAAAGAAACATGCATGCATTGAGTACATGTGTGAAGAGTCAGTAAATTCGATGAAGTTTTGAGCCAGATGCAAGTGATATAGTCTTTGAAATTTAAACATGTTAATTTCTGCATTGAAATCCTGTTATTTACCAGGTGAAGCTAAGCCATCGTGCTAAGGAGACATTCAGCAAACTAAACAGGAGGCAAGAAGTCGAATTCAAGTGGATTATAAATCGAATTTGAAGCTGGGAATTCATTTGAATATGGTTGAAGTGAAGGCGTTCAAGTTAGAACGTGAAAGCCATTGGATGGACGATGCAATTTGATGTCAATGGGAAAGGTAAGTGACCGTGGGCTTGAAAGAATTAACCATTGAGTCAAATGTCTTATATAACTATTGTTAACGTTGAAATAAGTCAGCGTTGGGTTTTAATCCAGGAGCTGATGTTAATTTAAATGGTGGTGTTTGTGAATATTTCCATATAAAACTCATTGGTATTGGAACCATAAAAATCGATAAGCGGTGAGTATTAATTTACTTGGTTGAACTTTTAAAACATGGTGGATATGCATATACATATAAATAGTATGGTGGATAGATGGGTTTATTTGAAGTATAATTCACAAAAGATTAAATTCATTCTCATGCCATGATAAGCGCAGTTTTAATTAAAGTTTGAGTTTAAGCAATCATCTAGTGGCTGATTTAAAGTCTTTATAATAGACTTTATAAAGGCTTCTAATCGCGTATGAAGGTTGATGTTCAAATATGAAAAGCAAAGCTTCCATATATAAAATGAATTGGTGTGTTGGGTTTTAAAGCTTCCGCATGAAAGAATTGAATTTTGGGTTGTATTGAAGTATGGTTTTCATAAACCATAAAGATTTGTGAACAGATGTTATAAGCTTCCACATGTAGAAAAGTTGAGATTGCCAGACTTAGAGTCTTATCTGGGGCATTTATTGAAGATGCATTTTTATGTGCATGAGAGTGGCGAGAATGTGGGTAAAAGCAGGGTTTTCCTGCATCAAGTGGTATCAGAGCTGGAATAGCTCTGTGTGAAGATTCAAGTTTTTTTTGAATTAATTGCATGTGATGAATAAATATCAGATTTTTTAACTAATGAAGATTGCAGCACAGAGATGCAGTGCAGTTGAAGAAGTGAAGCAAGATCAATAGGATCTTGAAGTTGAGTTGACAAATGATATTTAACTTTGGTTTGAAGGTTGTTTGCAGAATTCAGGTTGCAAGCAGGTTGAAGAAGTCTCAGCAGAAAGAAGCAGATCATAGCTTTGAGAGCAATGATGAAGGAGTCCAGCAAGGGATTCTAAGAGAGAGTGGCAGAACTTGAAGATTCAACAGAGATTGAATAAAGTTGCAGATGAGTGAAGCTTGAAGGAGTAGTGAAGAAATGCTCAAAAGGTTCCAGCAGAGGACCAGTGGTTACCAAAAGACCAGATCCGGAGGAAAGGATTGGTGAGGTAAGTGGCAGTAGGAGAGTTTGTTGTTGCAGAGGCTTGATGCAACTCATGAGTGAGAAACTCATGGCGAAGGAGATGACTACTGAAAGTCATAAAGGAGAGAGCAGAGGTTCAGGAAGAGGCCACAATAGAAAGAAGGAGAAGGAAAATGCCAAGGAAAATGGCATATGGAAGCAGTTGACTGATGAAAAGTATGAGAGAGAGAAAGCTGAGATATCAGTTCATCTTGAGTTATTGATGGAATTGTTACAGGAAAATACGAAAGACCAGAGACATGGTTGGACCATGAGGAAGAAAGTGAAATGGCAGAGACTACAAGTAAGGAAGGATCAACAGGTAAACATGCAGTTAACAGAAGAGCTGAGGAAGCTCGAGCAGATGATGAGTATACAGTTAAGACGTGAAGAACTCAGAGCATCTGAGTTGAAAGTGGAGGTTTCCATTGGTGAAACAGAAGAGGAGATCATTGATGATTTATTGAACTATTGGGCAGATCTAGATCAGCTGGATAATGTAAAACCTTGTATTTTTGTAGCTGACAATTGTGATGTGATTACAGGTTTTACTAAGGAGGATGCGCAATCTTGTGAAGCTGTCACAAGTATGGAAAAGAATATTTCAGGAGATAAATACTCTGAAGAAGGAAGCAGTGTTGCGTTTGTACTTGAAGCTGTTACAATACAAGAGGAAATTCTTGTGAATGAAGAAGAGGATCAGTCTAAAGATCTGGTATATGAACCAACAGTTGATACTGTTGAAATTTGTGATTTTCAAACTGAAAGTTTGTGTATAAATGTAGGAATGGTACATGATGATGATATACTTCAGTAATGCCACAAGGAAATTGCATTGCTGGAATATTTGTTGGAGAATTCAAAGTATGATAGGGAGATTGCAGCAGGAGGTAAAGTTCATTACAATGAATGAGAGCAAGAAAACATCATGGAGATAGATGATGTGAAAGGAAGACTAGTTGATAGTCTTGGGAATTCTTCATAGAATTCTTTGGGAAGAGAGAATCAGCATATTGATGTGCTGATAGTGGAGGAAAATTCAGGACAGCATACTGAAGTGCTGGCAGAGGAAAGTAAGGCACTGAGGCCTTATGATTTTTATTTTGAAAATTGTTTTGTAAATGCAAGTACTGTTGCAGGTGTTGGAGGACATTTGAATCAGTTGAGTAGTCAAATGGAGGAAGAAGAAGAAGAAAATTCTGTGGAAATTTCAAATCCGTGGAATGAAGAAGTTATGTTGCTGGAAATAATGTTGAATGATCAGAATTCAGTGCAGGAAAATTCTCGATTTTAGAATTGGGAATTGCAGATACAAAGAGATGAAGACTGTAGAAGAGAATACACAATGTACCAGTCCAGTAAATTGCTGATAGGAGAAGGCAGAGAAGAAGTTTTCCATTGTAGAAAACAAAAGGGCATGGATGATTGGGTGGCAGTAAAAACAGAAGCAAGCATAGAAGCAAGGGCTCAGCAAGCTAGAGCTCAGTAGGCAGCAAGAAATCAGCAGTTTGAAGATTTATTGGACATAGAAATTGAACTAATCAGAAGAATCATGATGAAAGTGTCTCAAAGGAAGACATCAGCAAGGAAGAGAAGCAGCAACATCAAAATGAAGAAAGAGACAGATTGTGAAAGTGCAGCCAGTGGAGCAAGACAACATAAGATATGGAGACCTGGAGAAAAGCAGCAAACAACAGATATAGATGATGAGTTACATAACAAAGTGTGGGATCCAGGCGAACAAAGATTTAAAACGCATGGTCAGGAGATCATGATCATTTTCAACCTTGGGAGTCTGATGTAGGAGCATTAGATTAGGGAAAATACTTTGTATTTTATTTAAACTAGGGGGTCTTATGTTTGTGAGGAAATATTAATTTTATGTAAATATTAATGAAATTTTTGAGTGATTAAATGATATTTTAAATTAATTATTGTGAGGATTTGTTAATGCTCCCAAATGATTTGGAGAACATGAGGGAAATTATATTTTAGATATTTAAGAATTAATTATGAAGCCTAAGATAGATTTAGTTTCAAGATTTTAGGGATAAAATCTAGATTGTAGGGGTGTTGAGATATTTGAGGACTTTGTTGAAATATTGAAGGGATTTGAACCTAAATTGGTTCAATTCAATTTGTATAAATTAATGAGCCTCAAAGGCCAAATAGATCAAGAGCAGAATAGGGAGAGAGGTAGGAGACAGGAGTTGAAGAAGACAAACAGAGTTTTGTTTGTCAAGCCTTCGGGCAATTGTAAGAAGGGCCAATGATTTGAAAATCAGGCCAGAAACTGAGATTTCCATGTAAGTAAGTTATTTGTTATATGAAAGCATTGGTACTGAATTATGCGCCTTAATTGATTGATTTATGTATGGTTAAAATCCTATATTAAAGATTTGATATATGAACTGTATACGTGAGGAATATTTTAAGTTTCTGTGAGAGAATGGATAAGAAGCGCATGTTGAAGTTCTGTATTAAGGATTGAAACATTGAATCTGTGTGAAATAGAAGATTCGATATAAATGTGTATCGATCAACATAAAAGGTTGCACACCTACCAGTAAAAGGGTCAATTACATTGAAGGAAAACTGAATTATAATCCAGCATTCGAATACATCGAATTTGGTTTGCGATGTTAAACTGATAGAAGATGGAACCACGCATGATAAAGATTGCAGTGGAGTTGTGGGCAACAACAAATCGAAATGATAGTTAGTTGAACCACGATATAAACAGTAAAGGCAGAATTTTTGTGTTATTATGATAGAATTATGAGCATCTGTAGAATCGTTGAAGGGTTTCGACTTGCAAATAGCTGCAGAGGCTTTGTCTTAAAAGCCTGTCCGATCCTTGAATATCATCGCATGGGATAGCAGAGAGCAATGGTGTAATTTAAATGTGGATCAACAAATCAGAATTCAAGTTCAGCATGGAAAATAAGATATGATGGAGAAATGATGGTCGAAGGCATTGAATCTCTGCATGACTAGGTGTATTCCAAATGCATTTTAATTCTGTCTAAGTCTTGTGAGAAGGAAACGTGCATGCATTGAGTACATATGTGAAGAGTCAGTAAATTTGATGAAGTTTTGAGCCAGATGCAAGTGATATAGTCTTTGATTTTTAAACATGTTAATTTCTACATTGAAATCCTGTTATTTACCAGGTGAAGTTGAGCCATCGTGCTAAGGAGACATTCAGAAAACTAAACAGGAGGCAAGAAGTCGAATTCAAGTGGAGTCTAAATCGAATTTGAAGCTGGGAGTTCATTTGAATATGGTTGAAGTGAAGGCGTTCAAGTTAGAACGTGAAAGCCATTGGATGGACGATGCAATTTGATGTCAATGGGAAAGGTAAGTGACCGTGGGCTTGAAAGAATTAACCATTGAGTCAACTATCTTATATAACTATTGTTAACGTTGATATAAGTCAGCGTTGGGTTTTAATCCAAGGATCCAAGGACGTGTTAATTTAAATGGTGGTTTTTGCTGTGAAGATTTCATATAAAACTCATTGATATTGGAATGCATAAAAATAGATATGCAGTGGTATTAATTTGCCCAGTTTGAACTTTTAAAACATGGTGGATATGGATAAATTATGAATCCATAAATAGTATGGTGGATAGATGGGTTTATTTGAAGTATAATTCACAGCATTGAAATATTCTCATGCCATGATAAGCATTGGGGTTTTAATCATAAAAGCTTGGAGTTTAAGCAATAAAACTAGTGGTTGATTAAAGTCTTTTATAAGACTTTATAAAGGCTTCTAATTTGTAAAAAAAACTTGCATATGAAGGGTGATAGGTTCGAAGATGAAAAGCAAAGCTTCCATATATAAAATGAATTGGTGTGTTGGGCTTTAAAGCTTCCGCATGAAAGAATTGAATTTTGGGTTGTATTGAAGTATGGTTTTCATAAACCATAAAGATTTGTGAACAAATGCTATAAGCTTCCGCATGTAGAAAAGTTGATATTGCCAGACTTAGAGTCTTATCTGGGGCATTTATTGAAGATGCATTTTTATGTGCATGAGAGTGGCGAGAATGTGGGTAAAAGCAGGGTTTTCCTCGTGAGATCAACCCGCCGGAAAGTAAATCACACTTACAGAAAGGAAAAGCCACACTTGCATAAAAGAAATGAAATAAAAAAACTAAACTATGTTACCAATATGTACAAAGATGTGAAAATTGTGGTTGATAGGGGGCCGCCATTCATCAACAAGCAAACTAAATCAACTATCACATCTTGGAGATCAAAATAGCAGTATGTATTTCATAAATATGAAGTTACAAGATATTACAAGAATTTCTCTCACTTTTTTATAAGTCACATCTTGATGGAATCCGAAACCTCTAGCTAAACTAACAACTAGCTACCTCTAACCCTAACCACTAGCTCACAACTTACAATTAAACACTTACATTTGACAACCTACACTGACAACCTACATTTTACAACCTTATGTTGAAGGGTGCACTTATTATAAAAAAATTGAGGATAACTATACAATAAATATAGATCCTTAGATCTCTCCTAATTCCACATTTATCTCTTGTGGTTACAACCAATCTTCTAAAAATGTAAGATACATATCCTCTCAAAATTCTCTTATCCAGGATTCTTCTCCTTTGAATATGCATGGTTAATGATCCACATCCTCTAGAAATATTCCACAAATATTTATGAGTTGGAATTTGAAATTCGAATTTGTGGTTGGATGGCCAAATAGGACCCTTCTAGAATCTCCAAGCAGACCTACAAT